>JAPYXV010004089.1:0-11666 GCA_028533065.1 Trachops cirrhosus
ACCAGAGACACTGAAATAAAGAACAAACTGACAGTAACCAGAGGGGAGGTAGGGAGAGGTATAATGGGAGAAAAAAGGGGAAGGTCCATCAAGGAACATGTATAAAGGACCCATGGACAAAGCCAAAGGGGGGTAGGATCAAGGGTGGAAGGCGGGGAATGGGTGGGGTGGGGGGAGGTAGTGAGGGGAAAATGGAGACAACTGTACTTGAACAGCAATAAAAAAATAAATTAAGTTAAACAAAAAAGAAATTAAAAGAAAAAAAATGATCTACGGAAGCCAAGAACTTGAACTATTTAAGAAGTAGTTGTTTTCCCCCTTCCTGAAGGGCTTAATGGGAATTCATTTTCTCTTCAATTAAATCCAACCTCAGTGCTCACTGCAGGCCACAGGCTTATGCTAGATAATAATTTAGGGAAGCAAACAAATTTACTGGACTCTCCCGGTAAGACATTTCATTCCATATTAATTTCCTGGAGAAATCACAGGTGGAATTCTCCTAGAGAAGTATAAATGATGGCACTTTGGTTCTCATTTACCTTCTCTGGCATGTTAAAGCCAGAGATTCCTTGTTGCCTCATTCTGCTGGCTGTGCAAATGAGCTCTATAAGCCTGTCTGAAAGCCAGTAAAGGCTTTTCTCTTCAGATTTGCTTATAATGAAATCTTTGCTTATACTCATATCAACCTCTTTACAAATCTTTTAGAATTGACACTGTGCTATTTTACACATGGCTCATGGATATCCATTTCATTTTGAAATGAAATAATCTAGCTTAAGTTTCTAGGGGCACAAACTTTGAACAAAAGGCAGTTAGTATTTAACACAAAACTGAATAGAACAAAAATGCTTTCTAACTCATGGGGTTGGATGGCAGCGTGGATCATGGGTGTGGTATTTTCCGGAAGGCTAGAGATTACAAAACAGGTAATTTAAAAGCATATGTAAGAAAAGAAAATTTGGAAGACTCCCATTTCAGGCTGTATGTCAGATTACATAGCATGAATTTCCCTTTCTACTGAAATACTAAAATGCTGAGTAAAATAAAAAGGCATCATTATTGTTGAGCTCAAATAAAAGGAGAAAATCAATGGGGCCAAAAAACAAAAGTTAAATCAATAATCCTGGCAGAGGGGTGGGGGGATACCAAAGGCAGCTTTCAACCTTGGGGTTTTGCCAAACCTTGGAAATTTTGAGTTTCTTCCTTTTACAACTGCATGAGGTATGGAGGATAGCTCAGCTAAAGTGGAGTTTGCAGTAAACCATCTCGTATGCCCAGCATACCCATGGAATAATGGTGAGTGAAAAATCAAACCCCAGCACAGAAGGAGACAGAAAACTTGCCCATCTTGATCTTGCTACTAGATGACCATGACATAAAATTATCCCCTGAGAATTCATTATCATAAGAAAGCCCTCTCTAGAGTTTACAGGTCAAATTCACACTACTTATATAGTCCAAACACATAGAGTGGAAAATTAAATTTAATATAGCTCAGGTTTGGTACCACTTCCAGCAAAGCGCAGAAGCAAATGCAAATTTGTTCTGGAAGAACTCGATTTCAATCGGACTAAAAAAATTAGCAAAAATGAACTTACAAGGGAAAATGAACATCTTGGAGTTAAAAATAAAAAAAAATATATCAGAAACTAAGCATCATGAGTAAGAACCAGAAAACCTGACAGGCAATAGAAAAAGACACATAAAACTTGACAAATTAGAATTATCAGGTACAGAATAAAAAATAATGATATTTGTAGAAATAAAAGAACAGGATGGAAGCAGATATGAAAATCAGCCAACAAGAATTTCTAGAAAGAAAGATATAATTGGGATTTTTGTAACTTTTCACTTTAATTAATTGTAGGTTCAGAGGAAGTTACAAAGGTAGTACAGAGAAGTCCTAGGTACCCTTCACCCAATTTCACCCAATGGTTACATCTTATATAACTTCAGTTACAATGTCCAAATTAGGAAATTGATATTGTATAAAGAGTATACAAAGTTCTGTGTCATTTTATCAAATAGATAGATTCTTTAACTATCAAGGCAGTCAAGATACAGAACTATATCACCACAAAGATTTATCTTTACAGACATTTTCATCCCCTTAAATCTCCACTATCCCTAACTCCTGGAAACAACTAATCTGTTCTCTATGATACTGTCATTTCAAGAATGTCTTAAAAATTGAATTATACAGTATGTGATCTTTTGAGTTTGGCTTTTTGAACTCAGCATAATGCCTTGGGATTCATTCAAGTTGTGTACTTCATTAGTTCACTCTTTATTTTATTTATTTATGCATTCATTCATTCATTCATTCATTCATTTAATTCCTGGGTAGCACTGAATATTACCACAGTTCGTTTAACCATTCGATGACTGTAGGACAATTTAATAGTTTTTTACTATTGCAAATAATAAAACTGTCATGAATAAGCATGCACAGGTTTTTGTATGTACAGGTAGGTTTTCAATTTTCTAGAATAAATGCCCAGTAGCGTAATTGCTAGGTCATATGGTAAATGTGTGCTTAGTTTTTTTTAGAATCTGACAAACTGTTTTCTAGAAAGTTTGTACCATTTTATTCCACATCCTCACTAGCATTTGGTATTGTTATTATTTTTTATTTTAGCTATTCTAATAAATATCTCATTGTGGTCTTAATTTGCATTTCTCTAACAGCTAATGATGTTGAAAATATTTTCATACGTGTATTTGCCATCTGTATATGCTGTTCAGTGAGGTCTTTTGGTATCTTCTCTTATTTTCTGATTGAATCATTTGATTTTTTAACTGCTGAGTTTTGAGAGTTCCTTAGCTGTGGGTCCTTCATTGGATACTTTGCAAATATTTTCTCTGTGAGACTGTAGCTCATCTTTTAATTCTCTTAACAGGGTGTTTACAGAGTAAGCAATTTTAATTTTGATGGTTTATAAGATAAAAAGGGAAGATTACTATAGTCATTATATTGCCATATATGGAGGCAATATCTATTTGAAAAACTTCAGTCCTTCAAGAATATATAACAACTTAAAATTTGTGCATGTCTAATAAATTATCCCCAAAATATGCCTATAAGTCATGATAAGCAGTTCAAATACTCCAAAAATTAAAGTGTCATAGTCCCCTCAGGAATCCTGAGTTTCCCTGAGAACTGTCATATCAGCCTATAGTGAGGGGTTAACCAGGGCCTAAAAACAGAGCCTGACAACTATAACCACAGAGACCTAAACTTCTTCATTCATAGGGACCACTTTGGGATATAAAAAAAATCTGTATGTGAGTGTTTTTTTTTAAGAAAAGGAGAAAATTGGAGAGGGATGAACTTGCTTAACAAAGCCAAGGCCAGAGTTAACAGGCACTAATAATCAACAATCAGCTTTGTGAATGGTACTGTGATGGGTGAGGCAATAAATAATATCTAGTCCTGATCTTCAAACACCTTAGGAAAATAAAAATTAGTAAATCCTTGAGGGGCAATTAAACAACTCCCTATGATATGTAAAACTCCAAATCAAAAATACAAGAAAATTCCCAATGTAATATATGATTATTAACTAATTGAATATCATTCATTAATGCCAAAAGAACTCTGAGGATGGAGTGATTCTGTGTGCAGCACTGCAGGGGGTTTACACTGGGGAACTTTGTGGACTTCTTTGGGTACACAAAAATTAGCCAAAGGGAACGTAGGCATGGAATGTGCAGACATAAGGCAAACAGGTTAGTGACAAACAGGCGCTAAGACTAATCAGGACCAGGTAGTTGATGGTGGTTTGGTTAGACAAGCCAACAGTGGAGAGTGGCATGAGCATTCAAATCAAGAGATAGAATTTGGATATGAGTGATCACAGCCCCTATGGTGGCACAAGCCAGAGACCTCAGAAGCTATTATAAACAGGCAAGGGAACACTTAAGTAAGAGGAGAGTTATTCCTTAAAAATGAGGCAGGCCACAAATTCTGTGGAGAATATGGTGGGGTCTAAGCAAATAAATATGTTCCTATTACAAGGCAAAAATGTGTTGATGTCTTAAGAAAAGTTCAGCCAAGTTTCCATAAGGATTTATATTTATTTGGTAAAGTCAGGAAAGGCTACCTGTGACCCTGAGATGGGCAGGATGGTAGGAACTTGACATTTCTCTTTTTGTTTAAGAAATGTTCTGCAATATATTCCTTTCCTGTCTATGATCTTTTATCATTAATATCATACTTAGGAGCCTGGTGGGAAGTCATAGTTTTAGAAGAAATGCTCAGAGAAAAATTCTTTATGACAACAATGGCAGAAGGATATTAAGACCTGGAATTTCCAAGAGTCCAGTGGTTGGGCATGCTGTGTAATAATGTAACCATCCTCCAGTCTCCCAAAGCCTTAAATAAAAGTGTGGTACAAGCAAAGATCTTCATTCATGATTGCTTTGAGAATCAGGAAAAGTATTAATGTTCAATGTTAGGGTTGGGAAAGAAAGAAGAGACCTATCATTGGAAATGAGACACAATTTATATCTGTGCTGTCCAATACAGTAGCTACTAGCCACATGTGAATATTGAACACTTGAACCATAACTGGTATCACATGTTGAAATGATAATATTTGGACATATTGGGTTCTAGAAAATATACTATTAAAATTAATTTCATTTGTTTCATTTTCTCTTAATATGGCTACAAGAAAATTTAAAGCTATATATACGGCTTTCATTTTATTTTTAATGAATGATATTGAATAGAGAATGCAGAGAAATACAGGTACAGAGCAAGAGCTAACTAGAGGAAATGTATGGTTCTCTAAGAATTCTTAGAGATCCTGAAACATGCTAAGTCTCCCACAATATGGGATGTGGACCTAAGCCATTTTACTTAAATATTTAATTGAGAGTACCCTCCCAAGGATGAGGAATTTGGGAGAACACAGTTACAGGGATCATATGAATCAAAACTTTAAATTCAATGATTTATTCATAGTTTAATAAATGATACCATTTATATATACTAATTGAGGGTGTGGAAATAAGTTATTTCATTATTTAAAAAATATCAATATATTCTCATAAAACAAAACACTATGATGTTGTTCAAGAAGAAGCTATACTGTTTTCTAAGTGTGCAGATGTTCCTAGTCTCTTTTAACTGTCATACAAATAGTGAAATTAGCCTTTCACACTTATCCACAACATAACATCTCTGGTAGGAGAGAAATAATGAGGCAGTAAACAAAATAGTTTGGTAGATAGAAATGTTGCTGATCTTTCCTTTACCTTCTGGAAGCAGGAAGTACTACAAGAAACATCTCAGTAGAATTAGCCTTTATTTCTATAGAAACTAATAAATATTACAACTGCTGCTTGTGCCTCTTTTTCCTCTCACTTGGATATAGTGGTGGATAGTGTCTGTTAAAAACAATGCCATTCCACCTGGAAAAAATTCTGAGAACCAGTTTGTAAAATGATACTCTAACATACTCTTCCCAAAAATAGCACTTGGATTTTGTATGTAGAGATGCGGAAAAGGGCTATGGGATCAACATTGGAAATCTTTTACAATGTAACTCCCCTCAAGATTGTTAAAAGGAGTGAGTGTAGAAGAGTGGGATTTAAAGTATTTTGCAAAAGGCTAGTCGTAATTGGAATCAATCTTTGTGGAAACCTATGCCTGAACAGTGTCTTCAGATTCAGTTGACAAAACTTCCGTACTTCGGATAGAACCTCATCTAGGCTAGACAACCTGTTGCTACTTATAAAAATATCCTATGGAGATTCTAAGATAATCACTCTCATTGCTTGGAAATTCCTTCTTATATGTAACCTTACATGAAGGTATTGTGAGAAATGGTGTTATTTCATTTTCTTTGAACTGCTAGAGTGAAAATAAAATGTGTCTTTTAATTTTAAAAAAGTTATATCTAGTTAGCACTGTGAAGTGTGTTCAACACTTCAATTACAATTCAGAATGTATGGTCCTTGTTCTATTATGAAATTATGACAAAGCTCCTGCTCATATCATGCATCTTTCTACCCCTGCTTCTTTTTGCATTTTCTCAGCTAATATTTTATGTCTTAATCAATGTCTCCCTCCTACTCCTCACAATACTCTCTCATGCTCTCCAGTCATCCTGGAATATTTTCCTCTTTTCTGCTAATGAGTAACCATGGCATTCATATTCAGAACTATCTTGTGTGTGAACTCTTTGAATACCACTGGTATTTTTACAAGAAAGTGGTTGTATTATCCAGTTTGGGGTATTGTCCCAGGAGATTTGCCCCCTTCTTCCTTTCACACAGTGCAGGACTACATGGCTCCTCCATGTGATGCTTTAGTACTTCAGGGAAGGCTGGCTCCATCCTTAGCCTTAGTGAGTGACTCATAACTTGATGAAGTGAATCACAGTGATTCTACCACCAACTCCTCTTGGCCAGTGACTGGCAAGTGATATATGAAAGGAAATACTGTTTTGTGATCAGTTGCAGGAGGACACATGTGGGAAATGTTTCTTAACTAGAAACAAGAGACATGCAAGAACTTTTTTTTTTTACTGCCTCTGAGCTTAGGTGTACAAAAAGGTGATAATGAAGCCACTGCAGCCATTTTACAACTATGAGGGGAGCCACCATACAGAAAATAAAGATCCAGACTCCATGATCAAATAAACCATTGAGCAATTTAAATAATAAACCGTGCAGTCACGCTACCTCTGGACATTTTGTTACATGAAATAATAAACACCCTATGGCTTAAGTCATTTTGAGTTGGGTTTTCTGTTACTTGCAGCCAAAATCATTCTAATGGATGTGACAATATAGCACATAACTTTGAAAACTGATCCTTGTTTAGTCATTCTATCTGTTCCTATATGCCACAATAATATTATTAGTTCTAGTTTCCTTCCATTTTACAAAATGACCTTAGGAAAATCTCTAAGTTTGGGTTTAAAATGGATAACCCAATGAATAAATAAAAAATTAAAGACTTTTTAGGCAGAGAGAACAAATGATTCTCTCTCCCTTTTTCTCTCATCATAAGTTTTGTATCATTAATTTTCTCTGCCCAAACTTCTTTTCCATTTTTCACATACTACAGGATTTTAGGTCTACTTTCCTGGGTGCTCCATCAGTTAGAGTTCTCTCTTTGGTCAGAGTCATACTTGCCTAGACCCCTGTTGCAGCAAATATGGGCTGGCCAACATCAGTAGTTGACAGTGGCAGGAGATTTCCAGGATATTTGACAAAAAATTCCAAAGAACTGAGAAAGTTGAAGGGATGTTAAAGTGTGACTCAGTGACATCTCAGTGTTCTCTCTGAGGGCATCCTTTGCACTAATAATGTGTGCAATTCAAAGGCTAGAATTTCAGTAAAAAATTATCAAGTTCCAACAGAACTCAAAGGAGACTATTTGAGACTTGCTGAGTCTTTAAAACTTGTGCTTAGTGAAACAAGTCATTTTGGCAAGAAAGATTTGTAGTTGATTAATTCCTTAACCTTAACAGATTTATTTCAATTTAATAAGCCTTCATTGAAAGCCTAGTTTGAGCTCAGCCCTAAGCTAGGCAGTTGGTGTGAACATGGAAAATAAGAAAGAGTTGTTCTCTGCACCCAAGAAGCTCAAATTTGGCCTCAAATCTAGTAAAAAGTGCTCAATTGATGTACAAATAGGGCTCTTTGTGAGTAAAAAGATTGGGGTTATTAGTGCTTACTGGAGGACTAGGGCTATATCACAAGGGAGGTGACATTTGGACTATATCATAAAGGATGAATGAGATCAAAAGGAAGAATGGAATCCAGGTGAGTAGATTTGAGTGATGCAAAAGGACACTCCTGGAATGACAACTGAGCTGCAATTATGTTGTATGGGTTTTATGACTTCACGTTGGAAGTTAGATAAACAATGAGACTCATTTTTCCATCTTCCTTTCTCTGACTTGCCAGCTGTTAGGATTTCTTCCATCTTCAGCTATTGTTCAGCTCCTTAGTCTGAGAGCTGTAATTTCAATCTTAATGTCTATTTGTTGTGTGACAGTTCTTGCATAAAATGCATTCTCAGTCCCTTCCATGGTACTTATTCTTGATGCAGGGAACAGATGGCAGAAGCAAAAGTCAATTCTGTTTATGGGCCATTCAAGATACAAGTGACGGACTTGGGTGCTATGACATATAACTGGTACAGACCCTTTACACTGTTTTTACTTAAATCGTTTTATGGTTTTTAAGAAGTTAGACCATTTTTTTATTATTTATATTTAAACAAGAAATCAGATATGACTATCTATTCTCAGGTTTTTCCTAATCAGCTTTTCTAGATTTTAAGTATAATGGTAAGATTTGACTTTTCACTATTGATTTAATGGCTGTATTACATTTTTCTTCAGCATTTGCTCAGTTCCACCCCCACAGATCTTGGTCTTTTCAACATATAATATACATATGTTAGGCACTACTGTTTGTTTGGCCTAGGAAACACAAAAATGACTTCACGGCAAGATAGGTCATTAAACACACACTCCAAAGCAACATGACAATGATGACCATTGGTCTAGATAAGTAGTGTGGGTTCAAATTCAAGATCTACTACATGTTAGCAGTATGATCTTGGGTAAGTCATTGCAATTCTCTATACCTTAATATTCTTATGTTTAAAACAGGGATATCAATACTTAGTTCCTGAAATTACCATGCAGATTGCCTAAGATAATGTATGTAAAGGACTATCACAGTGTCAGGCACAGAATAAAGAGTTTCTATACTCATAGGATGCTATGCTTGTAACTGGCCTGGGAAAGTTAAGAAAAGCCTTTTAGAGTAGATATTATTTATAGTAAGAGTATAAAAATAAATAAGGCTGCCTAGTGGACAGGGACTCACATAGCATTTTTCTGGGCAAAGGGAGCAGCATGTGAAAGGGCATGGTGACAAAAAAATGGCTGCGTGTCATTTGAGGAACTGAACCTATTTCAGTATAACTGAAATCCAAGGTGAATGTGAAAGAATAGGAGTCAGGACAGCAGAGTAGGTGGATGAGGTCAAAGAAACAGGTTGAGGTCAAAACACAAAAGCGTTCGTGTACCATTATAAGACATTTATACTTTAATGTATGGCTGATCAAGAATGACAGAAGAGTTTTAAATAGGTGAGTGACATGATCATATTTTCATTTGGGATCAAGGTGGTAAATGCCTATGTGTAAGGGAGATTATCAGGAGGATAATACTAGAAGCAAAGTGGACATTAGAATCTAGCTATTGCAATAATCCAGGAAAAAAACTACAAGGGACTAAACTGAGGTAGTCAATGGGGAATCTACAAGAGGAGGAGGCTATTGATCAGCAAGGTCATCAAACATAGAATCAGTAGGATCTTATGACTAATAGAAAGAGCAGGGGGTGGTTAGAGGAGAAAAACATCTACTATATGTCTCATCTTTCTAATTTAGAAAACTAGGTGGATTGAGAGGTCATTAATTTACATTGTAACAGGAGCTCAGTTTTGAACATGTTGAGGCTGGGGGGTCTGTCAGACATCCAAGCAGAAAGATCAGTCTGGCAATCCTATAATTCAGAAGAGACAATTTGACTGAAGTTGTGGATTTTTAGTGGACAATGCTAAATCAACTCTGACTTAATTATGATGGGATCTGTAATAAAAAGTCTGACTCCATTTTTTATGTTTGCTGACAGCTTTCAAGTCCTGCCACTCCCTCTGCCCCTACAACTAGACAGGTTGATAAGAAGGCCTGGATGTTCCCCACTATGGTTCTAGGGGGAAGCTGAAACAATGCAAGCCTCAGCTCATGCAAGGGAACCCTCACCTCAGCCCCACTACCTGACCATAATAAAACCCAAAGCCAGTCACTCATCCCTGCTCTCTCAAACCATTTTTAGGAGCTCACCCTTCTCTCCCCAGAAAGTCCTATTATGTGAATAATAAATCTCTTTCATAACCTCTTGGTGCACATGTAGTGTTATCAGTCTCAATATCCAACCCAATTTTAGGTGATCAGGGTGGGGACATGGAGGGGGTCCATTCTACCTTTCTTGTATGACAACAACAGGGCCAAATTGTATCCACTATTTAAAGGTCCAATGTTTTGTGTCTTTCTCATAGTAATGAATATGGCAATGGAATCACCTACATATGGCATGTATAATGTTAAATATGCATGTATAAAGTCAAAAGGGAAGTAGTTAGGGCATGGAGAACCTGTGGGAGAAAACCAGCATTTAAATATTTAAACAGAAAAAGAGGTTCCCATGAAGGAGTCTAAAAAAGACTTGGCAGAAAACTAAGAACAAATTTAAGCAAGGAGACCATTTTAAGAAAGGAAAAGAATTCATCAGGGTCAAATGTTTAACAGGATTCAAATTAGAATTGAAAAATATTGCCCTGGCTGGTGTGGCTCAGTGGAGGTTCGCCAGTTGGATTCCCAGTCAGGGCCCATGTCTGGGTTGTGGGCCAGGTCCCCAGTTGAGGGCACTTGAGAGGCAACCACACATTGATGTTTCTCTCCCTCTCCTTCTCCCTCCTTTCCCCTCTCTAAAAATAAATGAATAAAATCTTAAAAAAGAAAAATATTATCAGTTTAATCATTAGGAAGTGACTAGTAAAAGAAAGTGCTATTTGATTTATAGAACATCTTCATATGGGAAGGAACAACTGTCACTCAGAGTGCTGACCATTTTTACATTTGGTTTACTTTCTTTTTAGATAATTAGGTAACTTTCACTGAGACAATCATGTGAGCTGTTTTCAGTCTAACACCCTAGATAAACATGGATACCTGGCTCTTTCCCTAAGAAAATCACAGAATAATTTAACAAGTTCTTTAAACCATATTTCACTTAAATTTTAAGAATAACAAAGGACAAATAAACACAAACCAATATGAAACTAGAATATCTAGCTCAAAGGTATGACCTGTTGGCCAGAAATCACAGCTTCTTTCCTATCCTAAATTCTAGTCTTATTCCCACCTAGCTATCTTCATTCCTAAAATTCTATAACCAATAGAGCCATCACAGCTTTCCACCAGAGTTAAGACTTGCTATATGGGCAGAGTTTCATGGCCTATGTGGACCAATGAGCTCCAATTATATATCACCTACCAACCTCAATCAATGTCAGTGGTTGCCTGGAGTTCTGGGTTCAGGAGAATTCTAATGTCACAGTGGGGTTTGGTGTGTTTTCTGACTTTGATTTTTCTATGGTGAATAGAGGTTTTTCTGTCTGTTGAGTGTCTGTGACCACATCTTTTAGTACCGGTTGGCTCATAGCTCTGATTTTATACCTTACAAGCTAATCTGCTCTCCCTCCAGTTTCACAACTACAGGATACATCTATCTCAGTTACATTCTTTTTTATATTTTCTTGAACCATCTAAAGAACAGCAAGCACTCCCTATGCTACGGATTAATTGTGATGTGAGTCAAAGTGCAGGTTCAAAGTTACTTGTCTTTCTTATTAAGGTTGTTTAGTTTTGTAGGTTACACTATAATTATCTATGAAATTAGACAGGCTTTTGCCCAAGACTCATCACATACAAGCCAGGTGTTCTGAGTGAGATATTTAAAGTATCTGAGCCTCAGTTTCTGTATCTATACAAAATAACTGGAATCTAATCAACAAAACAAACAAGCAAGCAAAATATAACCAGAGACATTGAAATTAAGAACAAA
>JAPYXV010004090.1:0-11666 GCA_028533065.1 Trachops cirrhosus
GAACCACAGAAATGGAGATCACATGGAGGGTTAGCAACAGGGGAGTGGGAGGAGGAGAGTGGGGGAATGATACGAAGAATAAGTAGCCATGAAGGTAGATAGAAAATAGACAGGGGGAGGGCAAGAATAGTGTGGGAAATGTAGAAGCAAAGAACTTATGACACATGGACTGAAGTAAAGGGGGGAATGTGGGTGGGAGAGGGTGTTCAGGGTGGAGGGGAATGAAGGGGGGATAATAGGACAACTGTAATAGCATAATCAATGAAATATATGTTTAAAAAAAAGACAAAAAATGATGTGTGTGTACATGGTCCTTAGTATGACCGGAGCTCGCAGGAAAGGACGTTGCTCTGAGTGAGTCAGTGAGTGAGTGGTGAGTGAATGTGAGGGCCTCCTAGGACATTACTGTAGACTTTACAAATGCTTATCCACAAACCTCCCCCTGCTTCCTTCCCACAGGTCAGAAATAGACCATCAAAGTGTTAATTATACTTCATGAGCTGGATTGATTGGAAATGTCCAGGAGAAATTGGCTGGGTAAGACACAGATCAGCATAATAGTGACTGTGAGGAGGGACCGAAAGGTGGCCTGAGCGTCATCAGTAGGAGGAGCAAGAGATCAAGATGGAGAGAGGAACAGAAGTCGTGTTCATGGCAATGCAACTTTGGCTACTGCATGTTGGAGCAGGGGTCAGATGAAGGAAATTTGTGGTATTCAACAAAAGAGGTTGTTTAACATGGAAACAGTGTAGAACTGATGACTGATATTTTGACTTTGGAATTTGATTTTGGTTCCATTAACCCTGTCCAGCACAAAGGGGTCTCTCTGGTATTGAACTGATGGGAGAAATAAAACTTATCTATGCTTTACATTATTACAACTTGAAAATATGCCCAAACTACAGGGACAGGCTGGCTCAACACCACCACAGAAAGCTCTCACTCAAATGGCAGTGTCACTGACCACTTGTTGAGGTAGCTCCTGTGGGCCTGTGCTCTTGGCAGGGGTGTCCCACCTGTGGCCCATGGGCCACATGCAGCCTAGGAGTGCTGTGAATGAATGAAGCCCAGCACAAAATCGTAAATTTACTTAAAACATTATGAGATTTTTTTGTGATTATGTGTCACAATGTATTTAATGTGTGGCCCAAAACAACTCTTCTTCTCCCAGTGTGACACAGAGATGCCAAAAGTTTGGACATCCCTGTTGGGATCGTAGGTTCTCAACAAAGAATTTACAGCAATGTACTCTGAAGACCACCTGGTAGTGTGGGAGCACTGTGGTGCCCCCTGAATATGTAGCACAGGCGGGACAGGCCCCTCTGTGTTGGAACAGGTCAGTGGCTGATGGACTGGGACGTGATCTGCACTGAACCTTCAGGCGCTGTGAGTGAGAAGGACCTGTTGTCAGGCCCCACAGATATTGCTCCCATCAGAGAAAAGAAAATTCCTCCTGAACCACACATCCTTCCATGTATTACAGGAAACTCAGCTCCATTATAACCTTCTGGGATCACTGTTACACATGTGTTTCATAGTTGACTGAAATGCCATTCGGTGACATGCGACTGTACAAACATTCATGTGCAAGAATAATCATCAAAATGGAGGGTTGATTCAATAAATTGTTCTATACTCAAAATATGTAATAATATATATTCAAATCAAATTGAATAAAATACTTAATGACTTCAATGGTTTAAAATATAAAGAATGTCATATGATGTATGAAATATATTAAGTGATAAAGCTAGTTAACAAGAAAATGTGCAGTTCAGTCCCAACACTGATACCCTTTCCCAGGTCTTTATCCCTGTGTACCTGTGTAATACAGCTATGCAAAACTGGAAGGTGCGTATAAAATATTAATAATTGTTATACCAAAGTGGTAGTATTGAAGTTGGGTTTAATTTTCTTCTTTGTGCTTTTCTATGTTTT
The DNA here is from genome assembly GCA_028533065.1 of Trachops cirrhosus. Lineage (NCBI taxonomy): Eukaryota > Metazoa > Chordata > Mammalia > Chiroptera > Phyllostomidae > Trachops > Trachops cirrhosus. The sequence continues at coordinate 1,939 of JAPYXV010004090.1, forward strand.
CTGAAGTTTTAATAGTTACATATATTACATTTATAATCTCTAAAATGTGATTTTTTTCTAAAATGAAATAAGAAAAATCTCATTTTTAAATTATTTGACACTAAAATCCTGGCAACAGTTTCCAGTAGGCCTCCCTATTATGTGACAGATTGCCCCAGCATGGTGGCAGAAATCTAGAAAGTACATGGTTTTCCTTGCGTAGCGTCCTCAAGACTTTGGCCTGAAGGAAACTCACCACCGTCCTCACACTCTCCCAGAAGCTTCCATCTGACGGCCTGCAATGGGGCGAAGCACCTTCTCCCTCCTCTCCTAGGGTCCCCATTTTCCTTCAGGCGCAGTGCATGCAGCTTCATTTTACCTACAGATCTCTGGAGCTTCCCCTTCCCAAGAATTCCTCCCAGAATAGTTCCCAGAAGAACAAGCCGTTCTTTTTCTTCCTTTTATTCACTTTGTTTACTTGGGAGACATGAACATTCCTTTGACTAAAAAGCTGTCAATTTTGTTTTTCAGCTCCTTCAATGGGTAATTTAACTGTCTCATTAGTGTTTCTATGTGCAGATTTTAAAAGAATTCCTTTGAGTTTTGTTGTTCTTTTACCAGTTGATGTGGAGACACAAGCTATCATTATAAAGCCTCTTAAGAAATTAAAACCATTGCTCTGAAACAGTCTCCATAAAGAACTCTCAAGATGTGTGTTTTATATCTTAGGCAGGCCTTCTCTGAGTAAATTCTTTATTTGTCAGCTTCTGAGACTGAAATGAAGCTTGTTGGTGCTTTGGGTGTATTTCTGATTTTGGGAGGGGTGTCATGAAAGCACTTGCAGTATATTTTTTTGTTTTGATTTTTGCGCTTGTTTTGTTTTTAGAGATGCGGCTATTTCCATATCCAGGTTTGGGCAATTACATAACCACTAAAGGAAAAGAACTGTCTAAAAACGAAACTAGACAAAACAAAATGCAGTCCTTCAAACCATTAATTTCAACTTCTCTCAGTAAAATTTGGTGTTGAGATGATAGTCAGACTAAGAACCTATAATTTTGTTGTAAGTGTATTATACTCCTTCCTCCTGTTAAATTTCTATGTCCAATTTCCCAGGGAGTTCTTAAAGGAAGTAGTGTATTGCTTAGTTTTTTTCCCTTCACTCCTTTTATTTTATTTTATTTTTTTCTCCAACTCTTTTTTATTATTTATTCTATTACAGTTGTCCCCATTATTTTTCCCTTGTGCCTGCTTCCATCCCGCCTACCCCTCTCACCCACAGTCATTCCCCACCCTGTGGTCCCTGTCCATGAGTCATTCATACACGTTCTCTGACTAATCCTTTCCCCTTCCTTCCACCATTCTCCCTCTCCCTCCTCCCTCACTCCCCATAGCTATCAGTCCGTTCCATGTTTCCATGTGTCTTCTATTTTTCTCATTAGTTTATTTTGTTCATTAGGTTCCAGTTAAAGGTGAGGTCATATGGTATTTGCCTTTTGCCAACTGGCTTATTTCACTTAGCATAATAGTCTTCAGTTCCATCCACGCTGTCACAAAAGGTAGGAATTCCTTCTTTCTTTCTGCTGAGTAGTAGTATTCCACTGTGTAAATATACCACAGATTTTTAATCCACTTATCTACTGATGGGCACTTGGGCTATCTCTAACTCTTGGCTATTGTGAATAGCACTGCAACGAACATAGGGGTGCGTAAGTTCTTTACATCAAATCTACTGAGAGTCTGAGATAAATGTCCTAGTTGATAAAACCAAATACTTCCTCCTTTTTGTCACAATCAGGGCCAATTCTAGAAAAAATATCAAATAGGCACAGAGTGTTATTGTCTCCTCCCTTATTTTGGTTCTTGCTTGGGGTCCTAGCAATAAACCCCAAGCATCCGTGTTTCCCTGAAGCATCCCCTACAGCAAACACTTCCCACAGGCTGCATTTGTTTGGCAGATATATTTTGTGAGGCTTGTACACTGTGAACAATTGGTAAATGTCACATCAAATTCAAGTATCAGAATCTCTTAGCAAACTGAAATTCGGTCTATAGAACAGAATGCTACAGAATAGCAGCTTACCTCTCCTTTTTTAACTTTTTAATTTTTATTTATTTATTTCTGCAAATAAAAACTGTGTAAAGTATACAATGTGATATCTTGATACATTTGTACATTGTAAAATGATCGCTACAGTGATTCTTACTAACATGCCCACCGTCTCCCACAGTTCCTTATTTTTGTGTGTGGTGAGAATATTTGAGCTCCACTTTCTTGGCAAATTTCAAGTTGTTTTTTATTATCAACCATAGACACTGTTGTACAATAGGCCTCCAGAATTAGTGGTATAAGTGAAAGGTTGTAACCTTTGATCAATATTATTCTTTTTCCTTTTAGTCTCTGTTAGTATGAGTTCAGCTTTTTTAAAATGTAGAATCCACCTATAAGTGAGAGCATGGCATATTTATCTTTCTGTGTCTGGCATTTCATGTAGAACCTGTCCTCCTGGCTCGTTTGTGTTGTTGCAAATGACAGAATTTCCTTATTTTTTAAGGTTGACTAGTATTCTATTGTATTTTCTCTATCTGTTTGTCTGTTGAGGTGCACTTCGGTTGTTTCCACACCTTGGTTATTGAGAATAATGTTTCAATGAACATGGAAGTGTACATATCTCCTCAAGACAGGAAGTTTATTTCCTTCAGAGAGATACACAGAAGTGAGATTGCTGGATTATATAGTACTTCAAAGTTTAATTTTTTGAGAAACATCAATCATGTTTGCCATAATGGCCACACCAATTTACATTCTATCACCAGTGCACAAGGGTTCTCTTTTCTCCACATTTTCTCTAACACTTCTTAGTTTTTGAATTTTTGATAATAGCCACCCTAACAGTTATGAGGTACCTCATTGTAGTTTTGGTTTCATTTCCTTGATGATTGGTGATAATGAGCAACTTTTTACAAACCTGTTGACCATTTGTACATCTTCTTTGGAAATGTGTTTATTCAAGTCCCCTGCCTATTGTTAAATCTGGTTATTTGTTTTTGTGCTATTCAGTTTTATAAATTACTTATATATTTTGGATAGTAAGCCCTTATGTTATATATAGTTTGCAAATCTTTTGTCTCATTTCAGGTTTCCTTTTCCTTTTGTTGTGCAGAAATGTTATAGTTTGATATAGTCGCACTTGTTTATTTTTGTTTTTGTTACCTATGTTTTTGGTGTCAATTCCACAAAATCATTGCCAAGACCGATGTCAAAGTGCTTTCCCCCTGTGTTTTCTTCTAAGAGTATTATGCTTTAGGTATTATGTCTAAATCTTTAACCCATTTTGAGTTGATTTTTGTGTATGGTGTAAGATAGGGTCCAATTTTCTCATCAGCGACAGGAGCCAGGACCTACTCAGGCTCTGAGTGGGTGTGTGGTCCTGGGCTGGTGGTGTTAACCGACTGCTTCAGAAGCTGGAGCTCACTGAGGTCGGGTGGCTGTGCTGGATCCAGGCCCAGCCTGTCCACAGCAGTGTTGGCTGGGGTGATGAGACGGGGGGTTGAGGCCTTCAGCAGTGAAGACTGCAGGTGGTCTGCAGTCCCTATACTGGCTGCTGGTTTCCTCAGGCCCCAGAATTCCCTGAGGGGATCCTCAGGGATGAAAACCACAGGAGTCTCCAGGCCTGTGAGATTCTCAGGGTGAAAGCTGCTAGGGTCCTCCAAGGAGCAGGTGGTTGGGAACTTTGCTCCCATGGAGTGGCTGGTACTGGTAGCTCTGCCCTTCTTGGCTCCTAGCCATCTTTAGCTGCCTTAGCTGTGCTGATCTTTGGGTGGGGTGAAACCAGAGTGGGTCCTTCATGGAGTGTCCCAAAGGGCTGAGAAAGCTGGTCATTCACCCTTTCCTTTTCCTGGTGACATGGCTCCTTCTTGGTGCTGAGCTCTGTCAGCCTGGGGAATGGGCTGAGGCAGGAAAATCAAACTGTCTCTCAGACCTCTTGATGTGGTTATTCTCAGGTGTTTTGCTCCACTGTGTTGTTGAAGCTTCTTAGGTGGACTTCTGGATTCTCCCTGAGCTGTGTTCATTTATGGAATTGCTGTTCTTTGAGGGGGCACCTAGGACGGGACCTCCTACTCTGTCATCCTGGTGAGGTCACGTGCAGCTCAGCCCACTGTTGAGGCTGGGCATATGTTCTTTCTCTTTGCTGTTATCACCACCACTCATTGTTGCTTTATACCTTGTTCCCTGTATTTCACTCATTTATTCAACTTTCATTATTCCTGAAAGTCTTTGAGTTTATGTTTCCTTCCCTAAAGCAGAAACTGATTAAGACTGAACTTCAGGGCTGTGGTTCTTAAATGTTAGCACATATCAAAATCATACGGAGACTTTGCTAAAGCATTGGTGGCTGAGCTCAGGCCCCATTTACTGGATCTCAGGTGGGACCTGAGAAATCGCATGCTACCCAATTCTTAGGTGATGAAGATACTGTCGTAGCAAGGACTACACGATGAGAACCACTGCTTTCAGGAATTACTCCTCTATGGGACATTTCATTCATTCAGTCAACATTTATTGCAAAGTACTTTGCTCTCTATTAAAGATTCATTAGTGGTCACATATGTATGGTTTTTGATAAAGAGGCAGACATTTTTGTCACTTTGTACACAGATATATAATTACACCTGTGACAGTGCTGTGAACTCAGGTGTGGCTTCCTTGAGGAATAACATTAAGCCAATCTGTGGAGGATAAGTAGGACTTGGTCAGACAGCCTAGGGAGGAGAGGGAGCTTGCCAGGTCATTGGCAGAGCAAGTGTGAAGGTGGGCAGACCAGTTTCCTGTATCTACACCATGACTGTCTGAGGGGTATTTCAAAGCTGTGGCAGAGATCTCAGCTTGGACTAGTTCCCAGGCATCATTACAAGGAGCCAGGTGCCTTTTCTGATGACTTCTGAAGTGGAGTGTTTCCAAAATTTCAGGGTTTGGGGCCAGGAGAGAAGCAACTGCCAGTCCTGGTGGTCAGCTGCATCAGTCCTAACGAAGTGGGCTGCATAAGGGAGCCGTGGCAACAGTTATTTTGAAATCCCCCTGTTCTGGAGGAAATCCCAGTGGCATATTGACAATTCATCCAAATTTCTCTCTGTCCAGTTTCTGGGCTCTGAGCGTTGGTAGGGAAAGAAAAAGTTACCAACCTGCAAGACCAGTTCATAAATATTCCAGGCTCAGTTCACCTGTGCTTTGGCCATGGCTCACCAGCCCTTTATTCCTTGTCCCCTAAGCCACCCATGCCACAGTTCCTCCTCATATCTCCAGTCTCAGTCCGTCCTTCTCACCTGTGGCGGTGTGACCTCCCACCTCATCTGGGGATTCTCCTTCTGTGCCATTTCAAAGCATTTATTTTTAATTCTTGGCCTCATAGCTCTTCTTCTTATTGCCAAATGTTTAAATGTAGAAGAGACTTTTTTTGCCTTCTGTTTTTTTTCTTTTTTCTTTCTCTCACATTCTGTAAACAACTATACCTCCTATTTAAAAATTTTCCTGTATTTGCTCTTGAACCTTACCTATTTTTCTATTTATACACATTAAATTTATTCATAAATAAGAATGTCTAATTCATATCTCCGAGCCTTTGTTTTTACTCTTTCCCTTAAGAAAATGGAATGTTCACTTCTGGCTAAGATAGAGGTGTAGGTAGATACACTTGGCCTCCTTACATAACCAGAAGAAGGACAACAACACATTTAAACACAAAAAACCACCAGAACTACCAGAATATCGAACATTATGGCAGTCCAAAAATGAATGAGTTAAAGAAACATTTATTCAGACTAGTAGGAGGGGCGGAGATAGGCAGCCAGGACAGAGATTATGCATGGCAAGGCAGCAGCTGGCAAACCAGGCAGTCCCACATTTATGTGCAGATAAACCAGGAGGAACAACTGTGGAGCAAGACAGATCGCACAACCCAGGGTTCCACCATGGGAAAAGAAAGCCTCAAAACCTCTGACTGTAAAAAGCTGTGGGGCTTGCGGTGGTGAGAGAGAGACTCGCAGCTTCACAGGAGAGTTTGCTGGAGAGACCCACAGGGTCCTAGAGCATACACAAACCCACCCACTTGGGAATCGGCACCAGAAGGAACCAATTTGCTGTGGGTAGCAGGGGAAGTGACTGAAAGCCTGCCAAGAGCAGAGCAAGTGGCATTGTTCCTTCTCTGACCCCTCTCCCACATACAGTACCACAACACAGTGCTGTAGGGTGGGGCAACCTACAGCTGCGTTGTGGCGCTGTAGGGTGCCCTGCTCTGGTGAATACCTAAGGCTCCACCCTGTAAAATATAACAGGCACATCAAGACAAAGAAATATAGCCCTAATGAAAAAACAGATCAAAACTCCAAAAATAGAACTAAGCAATGAAGAGATAGCCAACCTATCAGATGCAGAGTTCAAAACGCTGGTAATCAGGATGCTCACAGAAACTCATGGTTGAGTATGGTAGCAAAAGAAAGGAAGAAATGAAGGCTATAAAGTGAAATAAAGGAAAATATACAGGGAACCAACAGTGAAGGGAAGGAAACTGGGACTCAAATCAATGATTTGGAGCAGAAGGAAGAAAGAAACATTCAACCAGAACACAATGAAGAAACAAGAATTCAAAAGATGAGGAGAGGCTTAGGAACCTCCAGGACAACTTTAAACATTGCAACATCTGAATCATAGCAGTGCCAGAAGGAGAAGAGGAAGAACAAGAAATTGAAAACTTATTTGAAAACATAATAAAGAAGAACTTCCACAATCTGGCAAAGAAAATAGACTTCCAGGAAGTCCAGAAAGCCCAGAGAGTCCCAAAGAAGTTGGACCCAAAGAGGAACACACCAAGGCACATCATCATTAAGTTACCTAAGATTAAAGACAGAGAATCCTAAAAAGCATCAAGAGGAAAGGAGAGAGTTACTTACAAAGGAGTGCCCATAAGGCTATCAGCTGATTTCAAGAAGCCTTGCAGGGAAGAAGGGGCTAGAATGAAGTATTTGAAGTCCTGAAAGGCAACGACCTACATCCAAGATTACTCTATCCAGCAAAGCTATCATTTAGAATGGAAGGGCAGATAAAGTGCTTCCCAGATAAGGTCAGATTAATGGAGTTCATCATCACCCACGCCATTATTATATGAAATGTTAAAGGGACTTATTTAAGAAAAGAAAGATAAAAAATACGAACAGTAAAATGACAATAAACTCACAGCTATCAACAAATGAACCTAAAAAAAGAAAGAAAGAAAAACAATTAAAACAAAAACTAAGCAAACAAATAGAACAGGAACAGAATCAGAGAAATGAACATCACATGGAGGGATTTCAGTGGGGAGAGGGAAGGGAGGAATAGAGGGGAAAAGGTACAGGGAAGAAGAAGCATAATTGGTAGGCATTAAATAGATGGGGAGAGATCAAAAATGGTATAGGAAACAGAGAACTCAAAGAACTTATATGTACAACCCATGGACATGAACTAAGGGGGGGATGCTGGAGGTTTGGGGGGTGGGGGGAATAAAAGGGGAAAATTGGGATAACTGTAATAGCATAATCAATAAAATATACTTAAAAAATAGTCTAGGAAATGGAGAAGCCAAGGAACTTATATGTATAACCTAGGGATATGAACCAAGGGGGATAATGGTTGCAGGGCAGAGGGGAATAAAGGGGAGAAAAATATGACAACTGTCATAGCATAATCAATAAAATATACTTTAAAAAAAGAAAAGGAATGTTTTTGACATGTCAACCACTGTTGGCTCCTTTCAAGGCTGATTTGGTTTCTACCCCTTCATTATTCTTCATAGATTGTCTTATACTGCATTTTCTAGTATTGCAGTAGTATAGAATATTCTTAAGGTCCCATTTAGTTCTGAAATATTATTACAAGGAATTCGCTTCTCTTCCACATACATTTTGAATGAATTCCCAACTTTTAATAAATTAATTTTGGTTATTTTCATAGCATCATCATCATCGAATAAAAAACAAAACAAAAAATAAAACAAAAAACAAAACAAAAAAACAAAAACATGCCTTGTATTTTACATTTATAACTTCCCACCTTAGCAAATTAATTACATCACTCCTACTAGCCAACTTCTTTTTAAGTGCTTTTATTCTAAACCCTTAAGTGGATACCTAAAAATCTGTCCTTTCCTGAAGGTATATCTTACACACTGATTTTAAATATTTAATTTGTAGGTTGTTTTTTTCCCATCCAGATTTTTCTCAAGGCAGTGGAATCCCTATGCCATCTTTTTGTATGCAGAAAACAGAGTAGAACCTCAAATAACTTTCTTCCCACATTTCTTTTGGGAGTACATATGTTTTACAAATTTGATCTTGTGTCCAATTCATATCCGTGCTTTCTCTTTCCAATACAGATTTCACGGATCTTCCAGTATCTGACTGATAATCCAGACTTCACAAAGAAATAAGCCATGTTGGTTCATCTTTTTTTTTAAATTAAGCACTTTTGAATTTTATTGTTGTTCAAGTACAGTGTTCTGCCTTTCCCCCTCATCTCTCCACTTTCTTTTCTCATGGTCTGGTAGTATTGGCAGTTTTCAGCTCCTTTACCCTGTCTGTATTATTTATCCCAGTTTAGGTCACTTTTATTTATTTGGTTAAGAATTCCTTTGACCTCACTCTTTTCTTCTGATTCCTTGAGTTCTACCTCTTGACCTTCTTGAGGGTGCTGTGTAATTCCTTTCTCCTGTATTTGATTTTTATAGTCTGCCTTATTATTTTCATTTTCTTTGATATTTTCCTCAATGCTCTTTCCTTTCCTACCTCCTCTCAGGATTTTAAATGGAGACATGTCATTATCCTTGGGTAACTAGTGATGTATTCATATCATTTTGAATTCTAATTCTGGTAATCTTTATGTTGAACATGTTTTGATTTATATTTCTTGAATTGCCCAGAACATAGAAAACATCAGACCTTTACTTTTGTCTATATAGGCTAAGGAATTTAGTAAATCTTTACTTCCCCTCATCTTTTTTTTTATAAAAAAGAGGTATTTTACTTATGGCCAAGATGGAGGCATAGGTAGACGCACTGTGCCTCTTCGCACAACCAAGATAGGGACAACAACAATTTAGAATCAGAATAACAACCAGAACTGACAGAAAATTGAACTGTATGGAAGTCGGACAACCAAGGAGTTAAAATAGACACGTTCATCCAGACCGGTAGGAGGGGCGGAGTCGGGCAGCCAGGCGAAGAGGGGTCACGCGGCACAAAGAGCATTGGGACCAGGCACGTAGGACTGCAGTGGGCGGGCCCTGGGTGTGTGAGCGGTGCCTGGCAGACTGGGCAATCAGCAGACCCAGCGAGGCAGCGATTGTGAAGCAAGGCACTGCACCCAACCCAGTATCCCAGTGCTGGGAAATAGAGCCTCGGGGCACTGATTGAAAACACCTGTGGGGGTTGAGGAACTGGGAGAGACTCCCAGCCTCACAGGAGTGGTCATTTGAAAGACCCTCAGGGTGCACAAGCCCACCCACATGGGAATCAGCACCAGAAAGGTCCAGTTTGCTTGGGGAAGAGACAGAAGGGACTGAATTCCCACAGAGAGTGGAGCAAGAGCCATTGTTCCCTCTCAGACCCTGTTCCCACCCCAGCATCACAACCCAGTGCCTGGGTTGCCCTGCCCTGGTGAGCACCTAAGGCTCTGCCCCTCATACATAACAGATGAGACGAGACAAAAAAAAAAAAAA
>JAPYXV010004091.1:0-11665 GCA_028533065.1 Trachops cirrhosus
TAGGTAACTGTCTCCTTTTCTCTTGCTGCTTTTAAGATTCTCTCCTTATCTTTAATCTTGGGGAATGTAATTATGATGTGCTTTGGTGTGTGCTTCCATGGGTCCAACTTCTTTGGGACTCTCTGAGCTTCCTGAACTTCCTGGAAGTCTCTTTCCTTTGCCAGATTGGAGAAGTTCTCCTTCGTTACTTATTCAAATAAGCTTTCAATTTCTTGCTCTTCCTCTTCTCCTTCTGGCACCCCTATGATTTGGATGTTGGAATGTTTAAAATTATCCCAGAGGTTCCTAAGCCTCTCCTCATTTTTTTTGAATTCTTGTTTCTTCATTCTATTCTGATTGAATACTTGTTTCTTCCTTCTGGTGCAAACCATTGATTTGAGTCCCAGTTTCCCTCCCTTCACTGTTGGTTTCCTGCCTACTCTTCTTTATTTCACTTTGCATAGCCTTCACATCTTCCTCTATTTTGTGACTATACTCAACCATTTCTGTGGGCATCCTAATTACCAGTGTTTTGAACTCGGAATCTGATAGGTTGGCTATCTCTTCATCACTCAGTTCTATTTTTGGAGCTTTGATCTGTTCTTTCATTTGGGCCATATTTCTTTGTCTCAGAGGGCCTATTACATTGTAAGGGGTGGAGCCTTAGATATTCATTAGGGTGGGGCAACCCACATCTCTGTGTTGTGGCCCTGTATGTGGGTGAAGGGTCAGAGAGGGAACAATGCCACTTGCTGGGCTCTCAGCTGGCTTTCAGTCACTTCCCCCACTAGGAAATTGGGCCCTTCTGGTGCTGATTCCCGTGTGGGTGGGCTTGTGTTTGTTCTAGGACCATGTGGGTCTCTCCAGCATACTCTCCTGTGAGGCCAGGAGTTTCTCTCATAGCCGCAACCCCCACAGGTTTTTCCAGCCAGACGTTTGAGGTTTTATTTCCCCACACTGTAACTCTGGGTTGTGTGATCTCTCTCACTCCCCAGTTGTCCCTCCTGGTTTATCCACATACAAATGTGAGACTGCCCACTCCTCCAACCACCACCTCAGTTCCCCCACTCCCCACCCAAGTGTGCCAGCTTCTGCCTTGCCATGACACCTCTCCATCGCTCCTACCAGTCTGGATGAGTATTTCTTCTTTAACTCCTTGGTTGTCAGACTTTCATACAATTTGATTTTCTGGCAGTTCTGGTTATTTTTTGCTTTTAAATTGTTGTCTTTCTTTTGGTTGTGTGAGGAGACAAAGTGTATCTACCTACCCCTCCATCTTGACCAGAAGTCAAACACTTCATTTTTATGTTTTTTTAACTTATCCAAAGTTCACTGAATGCCTACTGTGTGCATGAACATCGAGTTAGACACATAGTGGAAACTAAGATTCTAAAAGAAGTTTACAATCTAGTAGAGGAAACATGCAATGCCAATAATTCAAGGGAGTGAAAAGAAGAATGGGGAAAATGCTGAGTGTGGTCTAGGTCATGCATTAAGTTTCTCAAGAAGTGAAAAGCAGAGGTGGTTCTCCTTGCAGGCATCTGGTTCAGAGACTGGCTGTGCTGCCAACCCGTGGTGTTCTCTGTTGAAGAAGTCAAGATGGCCAAGGTCCCTGACATCTTTAAAGACCTAAAGGACTGTTACAGGTAGGAAATAGATTCTCTTGTGTTTCAATGAGGGGATCAAGGCACATTAGAATCCATGTAGGAGTTACAGTGACAAGCATGGGGCCAGACTGGCAGGGAATGAAGAGATGTGTCCTACCTCCAAAGTCAGGGCAGGTTCAGCAAAGACCCAAGGAATGTAAGCATCCAGCATGTTAAATGGAGATGGCATTGACAGGGAGACAGCCGTTATAGAAAAATTATTTTTAAGGCTTGCTAAGTCCTAGTGAATTTTAACATCTACTTAGACACAGCCTCGGTTTGGGTTACATGTTCTGATACAGTGATGGGTTTTAAAGGACTGTCAGAGAAAGAAACCATTCTCAGAAAACTCCTAATCTCAGTCTGGAATAGGAAAGGACTCCACAGCAATCTGAGCACATGGGTGCTCGTTCACAGACAAACCTCATCCAGATATAGGAGAAACATAAATGAATAAAAAGGTAAACTTACAGAACCCTTTAAACACACATGGTGCTCCCATCTCCTGCTAATATGCACTAACACACACTAGGTCATCCAAGTGTTGCCTGGGTGTGTTGCCAAGTATGAATGACTAAATCTATTGCTGTGAATACATGAAAGCAATGTATAACATGATCTATTTGGTTAAAATTAAAATGAGGCTCTTCAAAAGTACTTTTTTTTTCTCTTGAGGAGCTTAACATTTTACTCTGAAATTTAATTACAACTCTTTATTTTGTTAGCCAAGCCCTGTTTTTTGTTGATAGAACACAGGTAAAGTTCAAAGACTGCCCTGATGATTACTAATTCCAAGTTAGCGGGGGACAAATCACTAAATATGTGTGTGAATATGGAAGTCCTTTTCCAAGATGACAGTAGTGGCTGTGTGTGTGTTTTACCCAAAGCTAACATGGTCGTTAAAATATGTTGCCCAGTGACTTTAGGGATATAACAAACAGTTACATTCTTTTCATCTTGTTTGACAGTGAAAATGAAGAATACAGTCCTGAAAATGGCCAACTCTCTCTGAATCAGGTAAGTAAATGACTGATTTTTATAGGACTGCTATTCTGACACAGTAATATTTTCTCCACCAGAAGAGAACAGCAATAGCTTGAGTCCTAGATGCTCTGTTGTACCCTCATGAGATGTCCAGAGACATGAATTTCTTCATTATAAGTGAGGCAGACTGGCTCGCTGCACTGAGTTGATGGCCTCCTTCATGAATCCCAAGAACTGGAGTGTCTTGGCCAGGCTCCATCAGAATGTTAGTTATGCCACCCTGAGACAGCCCCTTTGGGCCACATCACCAGAGGTATGTCTCCTAAAGAGATATGTTGGGGTCATCCTCTCTGACTCCAGCTCTGGAGATTAGAGATAGCCCTGCAATGTTATAGCCAATGAAGCTGAGGGAGAGGGAGCAAGCCATTCACCAGTTATGTGATTTGCTAGGAGACCATGCAAGTACTGCCTTTTGTGTCTTTGGTAGTGGCTCTAAAACCTGTTCCCAAAGGACTATTTCTAAATTACCGGTGCCCTGTCCATTAAAAGTCTAACTTCCTAAGGGAGAGCTAACTGGAAAGCTACCACTCACTAAGATCTCACTTGTAAACCTGTTCCATTCCACCTAATTTTTGAGTCAGTTGATGGATGACAAAGACTGGCCAAGAGATGGCATCTTCCAGGGAACTCCTGAGAGGAAGCAAGGGAGAGGTAGAACAGACTGATGAAAGAGGGATTAGCCAAGATCATAATGGACATCCTACTCACTAGTCTGTTGAAAACTCCTACTGAAAGGACTCACATTCTATGGCTATGGGCAGCCTCTCAATTTCTACTTCCTTCCTCACAGAAATCCTTCTATGATGTAAGCTATGACCCACTTCCCAAGGACTGCGTGGATAAATTCATGTCTCTGAGCACCTCTGAGACCTCTAAAACATCCCAGCTTACCTTCGAGGAGAGTGTGGTGGTGGTGGCAGCCAATGGGAAGGTTCTGAAGAAGAGACGGCTAAGTTTTAACCAGTTCATCACTGATGATGACCTGGAAGCCATCACCAATGATCCAGAAGAAGGTAGGGGGATCAAGTACAATAATATCTTTGTGTTCCTTTTTTAAGCAAATAGGGACAATAGAGTATAGGGGCAAATAAAACCTAGGGTCAGAGTAACAAGGACACAACCAGGCATTAAACTGGTATCCATAAGTAAGGAAAGCAGCAGTGGCCTGAGTCTAAAATATGTGCTCACATGTTCATTTCCTGGCCATACTGTGAAGGTCCTGTGACTTTCAGCCCTTTGGCAGAAAGCATGTATATACTAATAGTGGGTAACAATTTACAAGCTATGTTCCGCCACATGCTAACTATGCCTCCTTGGCCAAGTTACTTAACCTTTCCATGCTCCAGTTTCCTCTACTGTAAAATGGAAATGATTAGAGCCCCTACTTGTTGCAAAGATTAAATGTGTTAATACTTGCAAGCTTCTGGACTAGAATAATGCCTGGCATGCAGCAAATACCCAATAAATGTCAGCTATTGCTGTTGTTGTTCTGATTACTATTACTACTGATGCTACTACCTTTGTTAATACTGCTGACAATACCACGTTATTAGGGGCTGCATTATCTGTAAACTTCACAACCACCTTGCATTTCCACTTTACATATGAGGAAACTGAGCTCAGTGAAATAGTCACCTGCCCGATGTCACACAATATTTAAATGGGAAAGTCTCAAACAAAATTTAGTTTTGACTACAAAAATCATGATTTTTCTCCCATGCCTCTACTCTACAACCCACTATGTGAAACATAAACTCAGTATTTTTAAGGTCACAGCTAAACACGAATACATGTTCACCTAGAAAATTAAGAGATACAAGAAAATGTAAGAAAGAAAATAAAAATACTCATACTACCACTAAGAGTTTACCACTGCCAGCACTATGATATGTTCCTTAAAGTTGTTTCTATGTACTTACACACGTATGAACGTGTTAGGATTTTACTATATACAATTTTATATTTGGCTTTTTTTCATTTAGCAATATATCAAGGGCATTTTAGAATGCCAATTTTTCACCATTATAATTAATGCAACAATGAACATCCATATCCATAAACCTTCATTTGTGTCACCATTGACTTCCTAGAATACACTCCTAGAAGTAGAATTATGCAGAGCCATGAAAATTCATGAAGCTATTGATTTACATCACTGTTCAGAGGTATGACAGACATTTAGACCTGCTCCCTCAGTAAAGTACACAATTCTTAATGTATTTATTTCTTTTCTCAGAGTGCATTCATTTGAAAGTGTAAGTAGGGTATACTAGGAATCTTCCTGGTCACTTAGAAACCTCCAAACAACCAAAAATGAGAAATTTGTACAATTAATCTCTTTTCTATAAAAATACTGAGGCCTCAAAGTTTAAAAAGAATAGGTTACCACAGCAATGATCCAAGAGCCCACTCTACTACTGTTCGGTGATTCCACTTCCCTGTTTCCTCACCTGAGTTGGAGTATTCTTAATTCCTTCCATAGCTACTTTCTGGGCTTGTATTAGAGCAGATATATGTGTTCTCATCAAGATAATTAACTTCAGCTTGTGCTAATGGTTGCAGAAATCATCCAGCCCAGGTCAGCAACTAACAGCTTCCAGAGCAACATGAAGTACACCTTCAGTAGGGTCATCAAACACCGATGCACCCTGAATGACACCCTCCATCAAAGTATCACTCTAGACACATCGGGCAAATACCTCATGGCCACTGCATTAAATAATCTGGACCAAGAAGGTAAATGGACAACTTGTTCATCCTCCTCTTCTCTTATTTCTGTATTTTTTCAAGTGTTTTGCTTTCAAAATATGTACCTCTCCAGATTCCTGGCTTTGCACAATTCTTCTAAAATAGAAGGATACATATTACCTTGCTAAAAGTCCCAGGCAAGGACAGGAGCCTCAGCTAAACCTGACAACCCCACAAGAGAAATGCCCTGTCAATGAGAGACTGAGATCAGTGTGAAGCTTTCTGATATAGTTTCTCTTTTGGTTCTCTCAGTCTTATCCTCTATTTTAAATTCGAGGTTGCTGAGACTCAAAAATATTAAATGGCTCACCCCAATTTACCCAGAATCAATGAGGAGCCATCACGCTTCATTAGAAAGCCTGCCAATCAAACTTAAAAATAACAAAAAACTAGAATCATTATCACAATTATATAACAATTACATATATGTAATTATATATTTATATGTGTATATATTTTATATGTGTGTGTGTATATATATATAGAGAGAGAGAGAGAGAAAGAGAGAGTCAAGTTTTCTCTAAGTAATTCAAGTTTTCTCTAAGTAATTCTGTGCCTATGAGGTTATTTCTTTAGAACATATCTCAAAAGTGAGACTCCTGGGCTACTAAGCATATATCATTTGACAACTCTTATTAAACATTGTTCTCTAAGGAAAACTAAACTACTTGTCACTGTCACCACCAACATACGTGTCAGCTTTCCTAAACTCCTCCATTTCACGTCATTATGAACGCATGACCTCACAAATTTCAGGGTCTTATCCCACTAACATAATTCAAGAGATTTAACACTCAACCCCTTAAGCATTCATTCAACATAGAAAATTCTAAAGACATTAATCAAGTATCTGCCTGCCTAGTGAATGTGTCAGACATTGTGAAGGACACAAAGATGTGCCAAATTCCATCTCTAGTTCTTCTACCGTAGCTAGAGACCTGACTCACATGCACAGGGTGTTCATTTTATACAAACACAATGGATTTACTTTCCTTTTGGCTTTTCTCTTCCCCAGTGAAATTTGACATGGGTGCTTATAAGTCAAATGAAGAAGCTAAATTTCCTGTGACCCTAAGAATCTCAGAAACACGGCTGTTTGTGAGTGCCCAAAGTGAAAATGTTCCTGTATTGCTAAAGGTCAGTTGTCCTCAGACTCTAACTTATCTTCATTACATCCCACACATTTGTCAATGACCCCAATAGACAGACACCCCTAGCAGAGTGCACAGTCCTCTTCTCTTCCTACCACAGTCCCCACCTGCTCACCTGCCCCCATCCTGCTTCTCACTCAACCCCAGAGGCAATTCTAGGCAGGATCTGTGAGAAAGTAAAATAGAAGTGCAAGAATATATAACAGGTAAATTGCCTTCTTCCTTCTTTTACCTTTCCCTGCCTGATGCTGTTCCCCTCCCATCCCAGGGTATCCATTTATTCCATCCATCTTCAATCCTTAATGACACCTACTAATTGACCTACATGATAGTAAGAATTAAGACAATGGACTTGTCTCTAAGAAACTCAAACAAGACATTTAGATAAAAGAGAATTAATCATGTGCCAGAAGGCACAAAGCAAAAAGCTGGAGCCAAGACTCAAACACTGGCCTTCTGACTCTAGTGCCTCTCTCTCCATTTGTGCCAGTGTTATCCCTCATCTCAGCTCCATCTCTGCTACCACCGTCCCCCACAAATATGCAAACACACACCCACTGTTGTCGTAAATGTTTCCTCCACTGATAAGTAGGTGACTCTTATTCAGTAGATGTATAATCCAGCCCCCCGCCCTCACCAGGATTTATGTGGTGCATGTGTTTCTCTACCTGGATCAAGTGAAAGGAAAGTGGTGTCTGCAGAGTAGGGCAGTAACTTCATTCATGAATTCATTCAGTAAGTGTTATTTACTGAGAGTCTTCTGTCCAACAAGCACAGTGCAATGACTGTGTAGATAGTGGTGCGCCAAAGTCCCTAGCCTTATAGAATTCAGTCTTCTGGGGGACACAGACAATAGACAAGCCAAACAGCCAGCCCAATGTGCAAGATGCTGCAGAGAAAGTGAATAGGATGCTGAGATAGAGAAAAGTTGGGAAGTATTGTTTAGATAGAGGAGATGAGAGTTGCTGATGGGAGGGAGGGAGCCTGCCATCATGCAAGGGGTTGGGTGGGAATAGGGTATTCTAAACAGAGGGGTTTGACTGTTCCCAGGCTGTAGCTCTTTAAGAGCTTAAAAGCCAGCTTCAAAGATCAGCTCATTCTAGAAGCTGGGTACTGTGGGGAAGAGGGAAGATAGGCTGAGGCTAGTGTTGGTTGAGCCCTGCATTTGGATTTCATCTGAGGTACAATTTTTAAAAAACCATTAAAAGGGGTTTACTTATATTTTCTAAAATGGAGAGTGGATCAGAAGGAAGGCAGTAGAGGAAGCAGAGGCCCAGGCGGGAGGGGAGGACAGCAGTCACGGTATGGAAAGTGCTGTGACAGGTAGAATGCAGTACACAGAACCTCAGTACACTTTTTTTTTTTTAGATTTTATTTATTTATTTCTAGAAAAAGGGGAAGGGAAGGAGAAATAAAGGGAGAGAAACATCAATGTGCGGCTGCCTCTTGAATGCCCCCAACCGGGGATCCGGCCCATAACCCAGGCATGTGCCCCGACCAGGAAACGAACCAACAACCCTTTGGTTTGCAGGCCCACCCTCAATCCACTGAGCTACACCAGCCAGGTCAGAATCTCATTACATTTTGAAGATAGAACCAAAAAGAGCATGAGGAAAAACTCCATTTACTTAGATGAAAAAAATTAGGAGAGGAATAGGTTTAGGAAATAAAATCTTTATTGACATTGAAAATCCCAAGGAAATCTCAAAAGGATATTTAGTTGCTTTAGACTAAAAAGAGTAAAGAAGAAGCCTCTTGAATTGGAATTTGAATTTTACTTTTCCATGGAAGTATTGTTAGTTTCTATTTATAATCACAGGAAGAGTCTAAAGAGGTCACAATTGTCACCTTGGCTGGTGTGGCTCAGTGGATTGAGTGTCAGCCTGTGAACCAAAGGGTCCCCTGTTCAATTCCCAGTCAGGTCACATGCCTGGGTTGCAAGTCAGGTACCCAGTTGGAGGAAGAGAATAGGCAACCACACATTGAGGTTTCTCTGCTTCTCTTTCTCCCTCCCTTCCCCTCTCTCTAAAAATAAGTAAAATCTGGTAAAAAAAAAAAAAAGAGAGAGAGAAAGAGAGATCACAATTGTCAACAATTGTATTGAAAGGATTCAGCTGCTAATATACCTGGGAAGTGGGGTGTATGTGTTGGGTTTTTTTTAACTTTCAATCATTGACTTAATACCGACATAACATCTCCAAATTATAAGTTACTTTCCCAAAGGTATTATTTGTACACTCACAGGTCAGAAACCTTAGAGATCTTAGAATAACTAATATTTGGATTTGATGCAAAATACCCTATGCCTGTGTTGGAGGCTGGACAAGAATGAAGTTTGACCCCACCAGGCAGGATACAGGGAGATACTGGAGTCATTGGCAGTCTTCACAACTAATTTGGATTTCTCTCCAGTTAACCAAGGAAATCAACTATTAAAAAATGGGGCCATACATCTAATAGGAATGTAATAAATGCTTGCTTAATGAACAAATGAATGAAGAACCTACATCACATCAGAGTCATAATCCTGAAGTGCTGTGTTTCTCACAAACGCTGCATGCCAAGTGATTGAACTTCAGTTCTTGTTCTAGCATCTTATTCTATAACACCTCTGTTCTCCTTATCCTAGGAGATGCCTGAGACACCCAAAACCATCAGAGATGAGACCAACCTCCTCTTCTTCTGGGAACATTATGGCACTAAGAACTACTTTGAGTCAGTTGCCTATCCAAAGTTGTTTATTGCCACAAAGCAAGATGGCCTGGTGCACATGGCAAGTGGGCAACCCTCTATCACTGACTTTCAGATAGTGGAAAACCAGTCTTGACTCTGGAGTCTGCTTACTTGTGAAATGTTGACAGTCCGTATGTACCATGTACATGAAGAAGTCAAATCCTTTACTCTTAGTCACTCATTGAGCATGTGCTGAGCCATCATAATTCTAAATGAATGTTTGCTCTCTTTGTAAGAGAGGCAGTAAGGTCTAGTGAACCAACACTAAATATAATGTTGCTTGTTATTTAAGGAACACCCTATACTATGCAAACTACCAATCATTTTAATTATTCTTCATAACAATCTTGGGAGCACCAGGGCTCTTGACTATTAAAAAAACTCTACCTGTATTACATGTGGGTTAACTAAGGCATAAGAAAACTAAGAAATTCTCACAATGGCAGTTGGAATGAGAAGCGATAGACCCAGGATTTTATTCCAACTGTTTTGCCCTCTGCCTTTAAGTTGCTGCTTAAACCTTAACCAAATACTGTAAGTTTCTGGGGCTTTAATTTGGTCATCTTCAAAATGCAGGGAATGACACATAAGTCCTTTCTGCCTCAGCAGTATTTTATGACAATCATTTCAGTAAAATGCTTCTTGAAGCTAAGCCTCAAGAATAAGGCAAAGCATGGAATGTTATTTTAAGTTATTGTCTATATTTATTTATAAATATAATTTAAGGTAATTATAACATATTACTATATTTATGGCAATTCTTTGCAATCTTTGCATGTGACCAGGCATCCTCAACAACACACAGTGTTTTCTGGGCTGAGTGAATTTGATGTAGTTACATTAAGGCACTTTGGTCCAAGCTGTGCTTTTTCCATTACCATGAGGCTCTGTGTTCTAATGTCTGGAACCCCTGTAATTATAATAATAAATTTATATTATTTACTTTGTTTGAGCTGATAATTGGCCAAAATCTTCCCCTCTTCTGTCTCTAAACTTGCTTTGTCACTCATGTGCTATTCGATTTCACCTTATCAAATCCTGCTAGGTAAAACAGAATGAACTTAACTTTGACAACTGTGGAACAAATGTTATCTAAACTTTCTTTTCTGGAACATAAGCAATGTTCCTTCAAGGTTCTAAAAACTGAAATCAAACCATAGTGTTACATCACTGTCAACAATGAAGACTGATACATTATCAATCACAATTGAATAAAAATCACAAAAAAGTAAATCTGACACATAATTACTTATTGTCTTAATCATTATTTTACTGCATGGTAACTAGGAGCGATGATAAAAGTTCACATAAATAACTGTAGTGTTACTTTACAAAACCCAACCAAGGTTTTATGGTTTTTCTCTCCCTTTTATTAGCTAGCCAGTTTCATAAATGGCAATAAGAATGATAATATCCTCAGAATCTCACATTATGCTCTTACAACACATGTATAAATGTGTAATATCCACCTAAATTCACACATACACAGCCACATTAATAAGTAATCAATGCATTTAGAAGGCATGGATACAAGACATGTTGAGTTGGAAAAAGCTAAAATCAAGGTAACTTGGCATTAAATGTGGAAAATAATGGAAAAGGACTAGTCTTAGATGACACTCAGTTTCCTGGTACTAGAGAATGAATGAGTGGTTCTGTCAATCAGTACTTTTTGTAGAAACAGGAAGTTCTTCTCACTACCAGGATGCTGTATGAGGAGTACCATTTTAGACATGTATTTTGAGCTACTGGCAGGATGCCCAAGTACACATGTGGAATGAGCATATTATAATGTATCTGCCCAACTCAAGAGAAGTTAGAAGTAGATATGGATTTGGAAGACAGCAGCTGTATAGTAGGTAAAATCCTAAAAGTGATGTCAGAGAAAGAGGAGGAGAAGCATATGGTGAACACTGTATTTGTCCATGCAATTGTCATCTCCCCTGCCTAAGTGGTAAGACATTCACCATGATGGGGTTTAACAGTGTAGGCACTGAACTTTCAGTAGTCTATTTCTTTTATGATGGCCTTTATACATCACTTTCCAAAATGATGAGAGGAAAGCCAAATCTGCACTTTTTAAAATATATTTTATTGACTATGCTATTACAGTTATCCCATTTTTCCCCTTTTATACCCCTTCACCCTGCACACCCCTCCCACCCACACTCCCGCCTCCCCATTTAGTTCCTGTCCATGGCTTGTACACATAAGTTCCTTGGCTTCTCCATTTCCTATACTATTCTTAGCCTCCCTTTGTCTATTTTGTACCTACCATTTGTGCTTCTTATTCCCTGTACCCTTTACCCCATTCTCCACCTCCCCTGCCCCTTCCCCACTGTTAACTCCCCATGTAATAATCTC
>JAPYXV010004092.1:0-11663 GCA_028533065.1 Trachops cirrhosus
AAAAAAAAAAATAAAGACAATCATAAGTTCTCCTGAGATCTCAATGTGCTGCCCTCTGCGATGTTTCCTCTCTGCTCACTTTCAGGCATTCACCTTTTTTTGGATCTTTTCTGATGGGATGACTTGTGCGACTTTGCAATTTGCCCCAGAAACTCCAGAATGTCCCTTTTATAGGGACATTGATATTGTCAGTGAAATCAGGTCACACTGTCCAAAAACAACTTTGAATTTCAGATTTGGGCTGTTAACAAAGTAGGCAGTCAAGGGGTGATGAGAGCACAGGGAGTGCTTCAAGATGCTGCTGGCTCATGAGTGACATTACTGCACTGGCTTGGAAGAGGACTTGTTCCTGAGCTTTTGTGGGGCATTTCTTTCCACCACAGAAAGCTTGTTGCTGCAAGAGTGCCTGAGTATGTCCTGTGTCATGAAGAATAGTGGTCAGTTAATTACCTAGTGGGTGGCTGGAAATGAGAGCTGGTGATGATGGTGAGAATGAACTAGGCTCCTGGGACATGCAGGGCCAGGGGCCTTTTAAAAAATACATATTTTATTGATTATGCTATTACAGTTGTCCCATTTTACCCCCTTTATTCCCCTCTGCCCTGCACATGCCCTCCCACCCTCATTCCTCCACTTTAGTTCATGTCCATGGGTCATACATATAAGTTCTTTGGCTTCTACATTTCCTATACTATTCTTAACCTCCCCCTGTCTATTTTATACTTACCATTAATGCTACTTATTCTCTATGCCTTTTCTCCTTCTCTCCCCTTACCCTTTCCTGCTGATAACCGTCCATGTGATCTCCATTTCTGTGATTCTCTTCCTGTTCTAGTTGTTTGCTTAGCTTGTTTTTGTTTTAGGTTCAGTGAATTTGTTGTCATTTTACTGTTCATAGTTTTGATTTTCTTTTTCTTAGATAAGTTCCTTTAACATTTCATATAATAAGGGTTTGGTGATCATGAACTCCTTTAACTTGACCTTATCTGGGAAGCATTTTATCTGCCCTTCCATTATAAGTGAAAGCTTTGCTGGATAGAGTAGTCTTGGATACAGGGCCTTCCTTTTCATAACTTCAAATACATCTTTCCAGCCCCTTTTTGCCTGTAAGGTTTCTTTTGAAAATCAGCTGATAGTCTTATGGGAACTTCTTCGTAGCTAACTGTCTCCTTTTCTCTTGCTGCTTTTTAAGATTCTCTTCCTGTCTTTAATCTTGGTTAATGTAATTCTGATGTGCCTTGGTGTGTGCTTCCTTGGGTCCATCTTCTTTGGGACACTCTGAGCTTCCTGGACTTCCTGGGAATTTATTTCCTTCATCAGATTGAGGGGAGTTGTCCTTCATTATTTGTTCAAATAAGTTTTCAAGTTCTTGCTCTTCCTCTTCTCCTTCTGGCACCCCTATGATTCAGATGTTAGAATGTTTAAAGATGTTCTGGAGGTTCCTAAGCCTCTCCTCATTTTTTTGAATTCTTGTTTCTTCATTCTGTTCTGTTTGAATGTTTCTTTCTTCCTTCTGGTTCACACCATTGATTTGAATCCCAGTTTCCTTCCTGTCACTGTTGGTTCCCTGTACATTTTCCATTATTTCACTTAGCATAGCTTTCATTTTTTCCCTCTAATTTATGACCGTATTCAACCAAGTCTGTGAGCATCCTGATTACCAGTGTTTTGAACTGTGCATCTGATAAGTTGGCTATCTCTTTGTCACTTAGTTGTATTTTTTTCTGGAGCTTTGATCTGTTCTTTCATTTGGGCCACTTTTTTTTGTCTTGGCATGCCTGTTACATAGTGAAGTGCAGAGGCTTAGGTGTTCACCAGGGTGGAGCAACCCACATTGTTGCACTGTGATGCTGTATGTGGAGGAGGTGTCCGAGAGGAAACAATGCTGCTTGCTCTGCTCTCTGCCAGTTTTCAGTCAGTTCCCCTGTTACCTACAAACAATTGGGTCCTTCTGGTGCTGATTCCCAGGTGGGTGGGTTTGTGTATGTTCTAGGACCCTGGGGTCTCTCCAAGGAACTCTTCTGTGAGTCTGGGAGTTTCTACCACTGCTGCTTCAAACCCCACAGGTTTTTTCAGTCAGAGGCTTTGAGGCTTTATTTGCTATGCTGGAACCCTGGGTTGTGCAGTCTGTCTCACTCCCCAGTTGTTCCTCCTAGTTTATCTGCACATGAATGTGGTACTGCCTGGCCTTCCAGCCACCATCTTGCCTCGGGTGCTCTCTGCCTGGATGAATATTTCTTCCTTAAGTCCTTGGTTGTTGGACTTCCATAAAGTTCGATTTTCTGTCAGTTCTGGTTGTTTTTGTTTTTAAATTTGTTGTTGGCCTTCTTTTGGTTGTGTGAGGAGGCACAGTGTGTGTCTACCTATGCCTCCATCTTGTTGGGAAGTGTCAGGGGTTCTTATCATTGCACTCTACATGGCTGTTTCTTGCATACCTAAGGGAGACTCTAAGGTCTCATTCTTTATTATTTATTAGTGGCTCATTAAGACTGCTAAATAAAAACAGATTGCTGAAAAATGGCATGTTAATTTTAAAATGCTGGTTATGCTCTACAGCAGATTCAGCAGCCTTTGTATCATAGGCCCACCACTGGGTTTTGCATATATAGTTATGTTAGGACACATCCATGGTTACCTGTTAACATATTGTCTATGGCTACTTTTCTTATATCAGTAGTGTGCAGTAATTGCAATAGAGATGCTTTGATTTATAAAGCCTAAATCATTTACTATCTAGCCCTGCTCTAGAGTAGCTCTGTTCAATAAAAATATATTGTGAGCCATATTTATAATGTAAAATTATCTGGTGGCCACATTAAACAAGTAAATTTAAATTGGTGGATTTAATTTTTAACAGTTCATTTTTATTTTATTTTTTCTATTACAATTTATCCCCCTATACTCCCTTCTATCTCCACCCACCTCCTTCCTCCCCTCCACACTCCATGTCCATGAGCTCTTTTCTTTGTTACTCAATCCCTCCACTTCCTAACCTCCCCCCTACCTTAGCTATCATCCTGCTCCCTGTCTATGACTCTGTCTCTACTTTACTTGGTGGTTTAGTTTGTTCATTAGGTTCCACATATGAGTGAAATCATATGGTATTTGTCTTTCTCTGACTGGCTTATTGGTGAAATTAATTTTAACAATATATTCTTACAAACTAATATATCCAAATATTGTCATTTTAATAGCTGCTCAATATAAAAATTAATGAGACATTTACATTATTCTTCTCATATAGAGACTTGGAAGTTTGATGCTGATTACTCTTGTAGCATAACCCCATTTGCAGGAGCCATGTTTCAAGGGCTTAATGTCCACTTGTGGCTAGTGACTGCCCAACTGGATAGCAGGGATCTATCATGTAGTATTAGCACCTTCTTTTTCTTTTACCTCCTAGAAGGAGATTTGGTTGGTTGGTACCTTATTGGCTTCATTACCCTTCTCAGTAGTTGTATTCTCAGTTCTGGGAGGAAAGGGACTTCCTCCAAGTGATTTAGGTAATTCAGGCTTATTTCACTGTGGAATGGGGACATAAAAGCATCCTGAGAGTAGAGTGATGGAAGGACCTTACTTTTGTAGACACTATCCTTTGCAACTGTATGAATGGAATTGAAGAATATTATGCTAAGTGAAACAAGCCAGTCAGTGAAAGAAAAATATCATATTATCTCACTTATAAGAAGAATAAAATGAGCAAAACAAACTAATGAGTAAAACAGAACCAGGGGCATGGAAACAGGGAACAGATTGGCAGCTGCCAGAGGAAGGGGAATAGGGGGAAGAAGAGGAAGGGAATAATCAAAGAACATGTATGAATGACCCATGGATATGGACAATGGTATGGGGATGGACTGTGGGAGTGGGGGTTGGGCAAGACAGAGGAGGGAAAATTGAGACAACAGTAAAATGAAACAGTAAAAAAAGAAAAAAGAATGAATATCCATCCAGCTCTTGGAAGGTTGAAGGGCTTTGTCTTCTGTCCACATTTGGTTCTTAATATGTATCCCCTAAGGCAGGGGTGTCAAACTCATATTCGCCAGGAGCCACATCAGCTTTGCAGTTGCCTTCAAAGGGCCAAAGTAATTTTAAGACTGTTTAATGTAACCACTCCTTAGCTGTTAAGGAGTTGAAATTACATTCAGCCCTTTGAAGGCAACTGTGAGGCTGATGTGGCCCCTGGTGAAAGTGAGTTTGATGCCCCTGCTCTAAGGTGACCCAAGTGGCATGAAAATAGGTAACTTTCTCAAAGGATAACAATATAACATTAATCAATTCCTCTTAATAGTAAAGAGAAAAAAGTGCAATAAAATAACTAATTTTGTTAAAGAATGATCAGGAGGCATAACTTAACAAAATAATTTTATTTTTAATTTCTTTAACTCAGCTGCTTGGTCTGTCCCAGGAAAACAAACTTTATTATTTCAAAATGAAGGATCCAGAGAAAATGTGTGATGCCATTGGTTCTGCATTATTGCAATCTGAGGTCATGTGCAAAAAACTGTACATTTGTCATGAAGACTGGAGATTGTATATAATCCTACTAATACACTCAGCTGGCTTTGGAAGTCTCACACAGTCTATTCGGTGTGAAGTCTGATTAACTACTAAAGAAAGAAAAAAGGAAAATTTGGAAGTGATTGCTTTGGAAAGCACAGAAAAAATCCCTATTTTCTTGTCAGAGTTTTTAATCTGAAAGTGGAAAAAAAGAGTTTAAAGTGTTTATTTGTGAGGCCAGGAAGCTTTTAGCTCTGATATTTTCTATTTAACAAGAGACTCCAAGTTGGTGCTCTGAGCATTTATTGAATAAATTTAAAAATCATGCATGGGTGACATCATGAGAATTTGACACATTTATTTAAACAATTGACTGGCTTGCCAGGTCCTACTATTTGGCCTTTAGTTCGGGTGTTTTCTGCTTGAAAAAGGCCACAGTGTGATGTCTAATGAACAAGTGCTCTGCTAACACACATCTTTGTTTTTCTCTCTAATCTTTTGTTATCACCATGTGGGTAAGAGGGTAAATAATTCTCTTAGTTTTAATATCCTTCTGGAACAAAATAAATGAATCATCAATTATTTTTAATTTAAGTCCTGAGTCTCCAATATGAATGCTAAGTGTCAGGCAGCACCATCCTATCTCTAACAAAGTATAAAAATAACAGAAATCTCTAAGAAAAATGACCCTCTCACTGACTGTTCCCTCCTAGCTTATGGATGGTCTTTTTTGAGCAGTATGCATTAGGCTGGAGGGTGACAAACCATACCTCCCAAGCTTTTTGGGTAGAATAAGTGTATGCTTCTATCAAAATTGTCATCCTCACCAAGGAGTAAGCAGCTGGTGGGTCTAGACCCTGTACTTATTTGTGTTGATTGGGATTGTGGTGGATACAGATGTGACATGGAGGTTTTGGGAATACAAATGTTCTGGTTTACCTTTTAATGGAACTTAAGTTGCTTAGTTAATTATTCCACTTACATTCCTTTTGCTGACCACAGCAGCTATGTGCAAGAGGGTCCAGTCCCAAAGTATTCACTGAGCAAATTTTCTTGGAGACCATCTTCGTTCCTATGCAACTTTTACTGAATACCTTAGATTTGGGGTAAAAACAAAATCTATAAATTCAGGTATATGTGAGAAAATCTTCAGTTAATGACCTTATATCTGAAGTCATCAAACAATAAATAGAAGAGAAAGCCTTTCTTTGTTAATTTTACCATCATTGGTTGAACACCTTTCATGTAGAAAGCACAGTGCTAAGTGCTAATATAAAAAGAAAAAGAAGACAGTGAGGCTCTGTAGTCATTTGGGGACAGAGTTACACTAATGTAATAAAGAACTCAGTAGAAAAAGAACTGAAGGTGTCATAAGTATACAAATGAGAGAATCATCCCAGTGAAGGCTGAGACCTGGATACCTTTCTTCCCTATTCAACCTCAGGTATGGATGCTTTGGTGGCATGTGGGGTGTCTAATGTCCATGCAGAAGCCTTCAAGAGAGATCATCCTTGTTTCCCATCAGAGCTTTCATAATGGAAAGACACACTTTATGAAAGTTGTGCATGGGGCTTTGTGTTGCAGGGGTATTATATCCCCTATTAAACATTAAAGCAAGGGAGGAATATTAAATGTGAACTCACAGGGCATCCTCCAGTTTAAACTTCTGTGTCTGACCACTAAAAAGACAGTGAGTTAATGTGTATAGCAGGCATGGGTCTAATGCTTGGGACACATGTGTGAATCAGATGATGTCCAGCCCTTAAGATAATTTTCATTTTCTTCTGGGATGGAACAGACAATACATCCACACACAAATGAATCATTCAGGATTTTATTAGATAATGAAGAGATCTATGCATCACATAAGACAGGACCATGAGAAAGACAGTAGCTTATGAGGAAGTGAGTGGTGGTTGCTTCCATTAGGGTCAAAGAAGGCTCACTGAGGAAGAACTAAACTGAGAACAAAGCAATATTTGCAAAGGTCCTGAGATGGGAATGGGTCCTGAAAGTCTGAGTAACAGAAATGACACCACTATTTGCAAGAGTTGTGTGATCTAGTGGGGAATGGGAGGCAGCAAGGGCAGGAGACGGATGATGGTCAGGGACTGGAGGTCAGAATCAGACACTAATATATACACACAGTGATGGGGAAATCACCAGTAGAGGCATATCTCATGCCAAACATCACAAAAATTGTTATTACAAAACAAAAAACTCTATATTTAAGGGAGGTAGGGAAGCCTCAGACATAACTTCTAGGTATAATAACCATTAGAGAGTTCAAACTCTCTAAATGAGAATGTGAATGACATCCCCACTCCCCCATCACATTCACCCCTACATTGGAAGATTGTATTAAAGGGGAATCCTGTGATTGCAACAAACACAGAAAGCCTTCAGGTGTAGTTTTAGCACCTTCCAATACACAGAGATTGCATAGGATAATCCTGGGAATGTAATGAATGTGCAGCAAGATGTTAGAAACTGAATTCTATGGATTTAGTAGAGTTATGAGTGGTATTTTATAGATGCCTTTCATCGTTGCCATTTAAGAGGAGAAAATTTAGTAGTCAGCTAATGGTAAAAGTGGCCTGGGGAAGATAAACAGATGTCCCATGGATCTTTCTGGAATGTCCTTGCTGCACAGCATTTTCTGTCTAAGAAAGAAGGACTTGAGAAGACAAAAAGGTTATTGGTGTACTGAACTGGACTGATGAGAAATGGTATACTGAGACTCACTTAATGGTTGTCTCTCTGTCTACCTGCCTATATCCCTCTCAGAGAATACTAAATATCACTAAATAACACACACTCCCCACAATGAGATTTCATGATTGCATTGTCTTTGTCAGTACAATGTTGCTATTTGTGGAAATGCTTACCCTGTCATATAACCTAAGTTCATTTCAGGAACTTCCATAAAGATCTATCCCCTCTTCAACAGGGAATTGGCTGCCACTTTACCTTTCACCTCAGACCTTTGCCTTGTTGCTTTGTCAGTCATCAACTACTACATTGTGGTCCTTCTCCACTCATAGTCAAGCCACCTGTATGGAAAGAGCCTCTTTAAGTCAGGCTTCAAAATGCAAATAAAATCCCACTTCACTACTAAAGACACTACCAAAGACCTCATGGGCAAGTGTCCTCCCCAGCAGTGGTGACCAGTGAACGAGGCTTTCTCCTGCCAACAGGTTGTGCTGGTATCTGAAGATGGACATGCCCAAAGTTGATGAAGGGGAGATTAACCAAGAGAAATTTGACTAAGCTCGGGAGCTTGAGACAGTTTAAAACATAAAATTAAGAGCATGAAAAGACAAGTCACACACTGGGAAAAGATATTTGCAACATTCATACCTGACAATGGACTGTTATTCAAAATAAATAACTTTTCAAACTCAACAATGTGAAAACAGATCACCCAATTAATAAAATGGGCAAAAGTTCTGAACCAGATAGCTCACCAAAGATATATAAATTACAAGTAAGCATATAAAAAGATGTTCAACATCATATATCTTTAGGGAATGGCAAAGTAAAAACAAGGAAATACCACTACCGCCTATCAGAATGGCAAAAATCAAGAACAGTGACCACACCAATGCTGGTGACAATGGAGGGCACCAGGAACTCTCATTCATTGCTGGTGGGAATATAAAATGGTGCAACCACTTTGGAACACATTTTGGCAGTTTCTTATAAAATTAAACATACTTCCAAAATACAATCCAGCAATCATGCTCATTGTTATTTACACAAATGAGTTGAAAACATGGCCACACTAAAACTTGCACATGTCATGACACCATGAAAGTCCTAGAAGAAAACTTAGGCATGAAAATCTCAGATATCCCATGCAGCAATATTTTCACTGATATGTCCTCTGGAGAAAGGGACATAAAGGAATAAACAAATGGGATCTCATCAAAATAAGAAGCTTCTTCAGGGCTAAAGAAAACAGTATTAAAATGAAAAGACAAGCAACTGTATGGGAAAACATATTTGCCAATGATACCTCAGACAAGGGTTTGATCTACAAAATATGTAAAGAACTCACACAAGTCCACTCCAGGAAGACATACAACCCAATTAGAAAATGGGCAAAAGACCTGATCAGACACTTCTCCAAGGAGGACATACAGAGGGCCCAGAGACACATGAGAAGATGCTCAGTATAGCTAGCTATCAGAGAGATGCACATTAAAACCACAGTGAGATACCACTTCACACCAGTCAGAATGACCATCATAAACAAAGCAACAAACAAGTGTTGGAGAGGATATGGAGAAAAGGGAACCCTAGTACACTGTTCATGGGAATGCAGACTGCTGTAGCCACTGTGGAAGACACTATGGAATTTCCTCAGAAAACTAAAAATGGAACTGCCTTTTGACCCAGCAATTCCACTGCTGGAATTATACTCTAAGAACCCTAAACACCAATCCAAAAGAACCTATGCAACCAAATGTTCATAGCAGCACAAATTACAATAGCCAAGTGCTTGAAGCAACCTAAGTGTCCATCAGGAAATGAGTGGATCAAAAATCTATGGTACATTTACTCGATGGAATACTATGCAGCAGAAAGAAAGAAGGAGCTCCTACACTTTGTGACAGCATGGATGGAACTGAAGAGCATTATGCTGAGTGAAATAAGCCAAGTGGTGAAAGACAAATACCACTTGATCTAACATTTAAGTGGAACTTAGTCAAAAAATGAACAAATAAGCAAAATATAGCCAGAGATATTGAAATTAAGGACAATCTGACAGTAACCAGAAGGGAGGTGGAAGAGGATAATGAGGGGATGGGGGGAAGGGTTTTCAGGAACAGCTGTAAAGGACACATGGAAAAAACCAAGGGGGGGATAGAATCAGGGGAGGGAGGTGGGGATGGCTGTGGTGGTGGGGGAGTGGTAGGGGGAAAATGCAGATAACTATACTTGAACAATAGTAAAATTCAAAAAATAACATGAAAAAAACCTGCACATGAATGTTCGTAGCAGTTTTATTTCTAATTGTTGAGTATTGGAAGCAACCAAGATATCCTTCAGTAGGTGATGGATAAACAAACTGGTCCATTCAGACAAAGGCTAATAATAATAAGTAAGCTAAATAAAGGAAACATAAATGCAAGATATTAATAGTAAGGAAATGTGGTGGGGGTTGGGGGACAATGAGGTATCTGAGGACATATTGTGCTTTCTGCTCAATGTTTTTGTAAACTGAAAACTGCTTGAAAAATGTAAAACATTAGTTGCTGGATAAAAGCCTGTAAGTGGTCTCAGCCTAGTGGAGTCCTGGGACTCTTTCAGTGCCTGAAAGCATTGTAGGAATCTGAAGATGGTGTGGTAGGAGGGAGCAGATTCTCCTTCCCCCTACACAGGGGAGAAAATCCTAGCCAATCCATGGAGGAACAGAGCAAACAGCCAACATTATCACAACATATATGAAAATAAGAGATCAAAAATTGTAGCAGTCATTGAAAAACCAGATGGTAAGGAGACTACTTCAGGATAATAAGGGCCCAGAGATCAGCTCAGGGACCAGGGAGGTTGCAGCCCCAGGCCCAGCACTCTGGGGGTCTCCCTCAGGGCTCCTGGGAGAGAGCTGGGTAAACCACTCCCTGCCTGGCCAAACAAGGACTGAGCAGCACCAGGGGAGGACAGTTTACTGGGGAGCACAGAGAGGGGAGTGAGGACAGAAAGGCACCCACACAGGGGTTGTGAGCACCCATGCATAGCCCTGGTGGGAGTGTGTACCCCAGCCTGTGTGACCAAGGGCACCGGCCTGGGTGCCCGCACCCCCAACCCGGAGAGAGTGTGGTTTTGTGGAAGACCCGGAGACCACACCTGTGAACCCGGAAAAGGCATGGGCACTCCGCGGGAACCCAGAGTCCAAGGTGGTGAACTCATGAGATCATGCTTAGGAGCACCCAGACCCCACACCCAGGGCCCTTCAGAGAGACACCAGACCAGCTCTGGGGAGAAAGCAGCCTAGCTTGTGCGACCAAAGGTGGCTAGGCCTCTGGACTGGCCATGCGCCCATGCCCCAAACCAGAGAGAGTGTGATTTTGTGGAAGATCTGGAGCCCACACCAGTGAACCTGAAAAAGGCGAGGGTGCTCTGTGGGACATCAGAACCCATGGCGGTGAAATCCCAAGGTCCTGCTTAGGAGCACCCAGACCCCACACCCAGGGCCCTTCAGAGTGGCACCAGATGGGCACTGGGGAGAACGTGCGGCGAGCCCTAGGGACAGTACTCCAGAGACTGAGTTCTGAAAGGGAACAGAGAAAAACTGTCTCCAGTCGCCCCTCAGCCTGCTGAAGCCACTTAGAAAAACCGATATGGCCAGTCTGAAACCAACAATAGGTGTTTTTTGTTTGTTTGTTTTTTTGTTTTCTTTTACTTATTTTTTAAGTAACCTTTTATCTTTTAATTATTATTATTTTTAGATCTATCAATTCTTTATGCTTCTCTTTCTGTCATTCTAGGGTTGATCCTTCTCCCTTTTTGCCAGATTTATCTCTTCTTATTTCTTCCATCTTCTGCTTTGTTCCTTTTTTTTGAACCTGCAAGTAATTGCATATTTGTACTATCATTTTTCATTATTCTTATACTTTTATTTTAATAGTATTTTGGTATTCCTCTTCTTTCTGTATAGTCTTCTTTGCTTGGGGGGTTATATTGTGTCATTTGATAGGTTTCCCCTGTTATCTCATTCATAGTGTATTGCTAATTTACTGTCCTTCATTTGTGCTCAATTGGCACACTACTCAAGGCACAATACTCCCTATTCTTGTTATCTAGATCTCATAGATTCTGTCATATGATTGTTGCTCTAATATTACTGTAAATAATAGCTATTCCATACAATTGTAAATACTTCACAACATGCCTCCCAGATCTTAGCCCACTTCACAGTTTCCTGAACTCTATTACTGTAGTGGTTAATTCTATTCTCCCACACACTACACCTGTTTACTACTCTTTACTCTCACCCTACCTCAGAATCTGACCTCCCACATCCTCATTGCTTTCTAGATCCAACTCACAATCCTTTCCTTCTCAACAGAAGTAGTATCTTCTTTACATCCTTTCTAAAAAGTGGCTAGTGGGGTAGAAGATCACGATTTATACTATACATAGCCAAAGGACCTCCT
>JAPYXV010004093.1:0-11662 GCA_028533065.1 Trachops cirrhosus
TGTTTTGTGTGGCCATTGCATTCAAAATGACTGAGGAAGCAGAGCAACCAATCTACATCAAATTTTGTGCTAAGCTTGGACATTCCTCCACAGAAACTATTCAGATGATTCAGAAGGCCACAGCTGTGGGCAACTGTTGCTTAGCACCTTCATCATGACAACGCACCCACTCATGCATCATGTCTCATGAAGAGTTTTTTGGTGAAACATCAAATCACCCAGGTGACTCAGCCCCTCAACAGTCCAGATTCAGTGTCCTGCAACTCCTGGCTTTTCCCAAAACTAAAATCACCTTTGAAAGGGAAGAGATTTCAGACCATCAGTGAGATTCAGGAAAATACAACGGGAAAGCTGATGGTGATTGGGAGAACTGTGTGACATCCCAAGGTGCTTACTTTGAAGGGGACTGAGGTGTCATTGTCCTATGTACAATGTTTCTTGTATTTTGTATCTTCTTCAGCAAATGTCTCTATTTTTCATATTACATGGCTGGATACCTTCTGGACAGACCTCGTACATAATAGAGGAATAAGGTTTTCCTTTAATTAGAAAGGTCCATGTAAAGTAACTGAAGGAGAACTAAATTTGAAATCAAGAGATAAAAATTCTACTTCTATTTCTGTCAATGTAGCCATAATATTTCTGAGTAATTGCTTATAATTGCTTGTAAGGATCAAGTGTATATCACTAATTCCAATAAATTTTTTTTCAAATTTATTTTTAATCATTATTCAAGAACAGTTTCTATCCTTTACTCCCATTCCAGCCCACCCACCAATCCCTCCCCTCCTCCCTCCCATTTCCAACCTCCCTAGTTTTTGTCCATATGTCCTTTATATTTGTTCCTGTAAACCCTTCCCATTCTCCCCTGAAATTCCCCTGAAATTCCCTCCCCTCTTCCATCTGATCACTGTCAGCCTGTCCTTGATTTCAGTGTCTTTGGCTCTATTTTGCTTGTTTCTTTGTTTTGTTGTTTAGCTTCCTGTTAAAGGCGAGATCATATGGTATATGTCTTTCACTGCCTGGCTTATTTCACTTAGCATAATACATTCTAGCTCTATCCATGCTGTTGCAAAGGGTAGGAGCTCCTTCTTTCTTTCTGCTGCATAGAATTCCATTGTGTAAATGTACCATAGTTTTTTGATCCATTCATTTACAGATGGGCACCTAGGTTGCTTCCAGCACTTGGCTATTGTAATTTGTGCTGCTATGAACATTGGGGTGCATAGGTTCTTTTGGATTGGTGTTTCAGAGTTCTTAAGATATAGTCCAAGCAGTGGAATTGCTGGGTCAAAAGGCATCTCCATTTTTAGTTTTCTGAGGAAGTTCCATACTGTTTTCCATAGTGGTCTTACCAGTCTGCAATCCCACCAACAGTGTACTACGGTCCCTTTTTCTCCACAACCTCTCCAGCACTTGTTGTTTGTTGTTTTGTTTATGATGGCCATTCCCAATAATATCTTTGAGCATCTACTATATGCTCTGCATTGTCCACAATGCTGGAGATACAAAATGAGTTTACTTCCACATTAGTCAGAACTCTTTTGGTTATTGAAAAAAATTAAAAAGCAAGAAAACAACAACAAAAAGGAAAAAAGAACTTTTTTGGTTATAACTAACCATAACTCCAAATCAGACAAACTAAATCAAAGAGAAAATGCAATCAATAGCTTACACCACCACAGAATGCAGGGATGGGACAACTTCACATGCACCTAGTTTCAGAGGTTAATAGAGCTTCATCAGGACCTAGTCTATCTGTCTATTCCAGCTCCTTAGCTGATAACAAAATTATTTGGCAATAAAAAGGAATGAAGTGCTGACACATGCTCCTATACAGTTTTCATTTCATGCAGGATTTCTAAAAATAAGAACCCTTGACAACTCCCTGATTATATCCTCATTGCATCAAGACCAAATGCTCTGGATAATGCTTTTCCCCATCCAGGTCTAGTGTAATCCCACCTCAATATTCTATTGTATAAAGTTCAATCATTGTACACCAAACACAATGTCTGGCCCAGTAGCTGCTATGTAAATGTATCTCCTCTCACCTTCTATCTACCAGGTTGCACTTCTTACACTTGCCAACTCAATTGTTTTAGTCTTTGTTTTTATTTACAATTTATTTATTTCTTATATTATTATTTTATCTACAATCCATTTTCTGGGGCTCCAGTTCAGAAAAAATCCATGGCCTACTTATTCATAAGATATTCTGGGCCAATTTCCAATTAATTACCACTGGATGCTTCCTCAACGAACCATCAAAGATCCTACATGAGGTTACTTTACCAGTACAACTTCTATTGTTCACACTTAGCACTGATGAGAGAAGCTATGCTTGGGTTTCCATAGTTATCATTTGAGGAAAACAATGCACATGACTCTCACCCCTCTTTTCTAGAATTACTTACAGTTTCCATATAATCCAGTGTAAAGGTGTGGCAATAGTACAATTCTATTTTTTCCTAGGGCCAGTGTAAACATCTTTCCTTTCTATTTTCTCTCTCCTTGAAGTCAGTGATGTATTTCAGAAAGAGAAGAACTTAAGAGTCAGACATTATGAAATCCCTCTTGTCATCTACTAGTTGGAGATTCTTGGAAAGTCATCTGGTCCTTCTGAGCCTCAGTTCTCACAACTATTAAATGGGGATAACAATGAACCTATCCTGCAATGTAGTTGAGAAGATTATGGGAAACAAGGTTTGTAAGATTCTAGCAGTTCCTGAGACAAAGTAGCCACTTGGTAAACAAAGGACACATGGACAAAACCAAAGGAGGATAGGACCAAGGGTGGTGAGTGGGGATGGTTGGGGTGTATGGGAGTGATTAGGGAAAATGGAGTCAATTGTACTTGAACAACAATAAAAAATAAATAAAAATATTTCAACAAGAAAAAAATAAGTCACATTTCCTCCTTCAAGACATGAAATTTTTATATTTATTTCTCTAGGTCTCACTTCTTGTATAACCATTTTTTTCTTTTTACCCCTATGCATTCATAAATCCCTTGACCTTGTGAACACACTTTGTTTCTTTTTATTGCTCATGAATCTGACAGTTTTTTTCATGGGGAAGTTTTCTAACAAGTGATTCATAGCTGTATAAAATGTAATAACTTTGATTGATACTCCTATTCCAAAACTATAGGTAAACACATATTGATGATACAAACATCTAATAATCCTATTGTGGATCAGACTGCATTATATGATTTTCATTAATGTTCTCATTTAATCTAACATTGTGAACATTTTACAAATGAAGAAACAAATTTGTAGATGCTAAAAGCTTGCTGTGAAGTCATTCAGGTAGTGTGTGGTAGAACTTATCCTTAAGCCCAGGCCTGGCCACTATGACTCAGTTGGACTACTGCACATAACATTCCAGGTAGACCAGTGCCTAGGACACTGGCATCTCTCTTTCAGGTGCAGTGCTGGCAGAGTGAAAAGATCAGGCTAAGTCAAAAAAGAGACTTTAAGAGCTCATACTTCATGATACAGGTGGACACTCTTATGTGAGCAGAGATGTAAATACTCACAACAGCAGTCTGAGGAGAAACCTAGGATATAAGAATGTCCTCTTGTCCCAAGGCTCAGGCATGGTGCCCATTCATAGTTCTATTTCCTCCTTTAAAATTCCTTTCCATGTTATTATCCCAGGTCTCACCTGGAATCTCTATAGATACTTTGCTTTGGATGTCAAGCCTGCACTCCCTGAGGATGCCTCATCTCCTGCCCTCAGCGGCCATGTGATGTCTCTTGCCTGCTTCTCAGCTCCCATCTTGCCAGGCTGACCAAAGTCTAAGTTGTGGGATTGGTTTTCCAGCTCTCTTCAGCAAAGGTAGCATCAGACCTTATTCTTAAGCTCAAAAATTTAACAGCACGCACATTTCTGTAGCAGGAAAACAGGTCAGCACCCCTTCCACTGGTGTTTTGCTACTTTAAACCTTTAAGCTTTCTCTTCACAATACAAATTGTGTCATTGAAGCTCAGCCTAGTGTAGGTGGGTAAAGTTTGATCTAAGCTGTAAAACAAGAGCGGGTCCCAATGTGTTGGTTGGAGATGGTGGATCATTTGTTTATTAGCTCTGGATTTAAAGGGAGGCAGGAAAAGTACACATGGGGCCAGGAAATGGGAATGGAAGAAAATGAAGCAGGACCCTGAATCCATATCATGTGACTGAAGAATCAGGTAACACCATCATGACTTTGGGATGCATTGATAAGGAAACCCTATAGATGCAAAAGTGGTTAAACCAGGAAAAGCTTAGCCTGCCACTTAATACTTATGAAAATATTTGCTATCACCTTACAAATGTTACTTCTTTTTCTCTTCCAAATATGTCTTTGGTATACATTCTTTTACACATTTTAGAGATAGGAAATTTGCAATTCAGAAAGATTAAATAATTTGTCCAATGTCTTAGAGTTAATGAATGACCAAGATTTGAATATAGATTTGTCTGCTTCCAGAACTTATGACAATATTCCAGAGATATTTAGGGGACTGCACTTCAGTTTTATCCCTAGAAATCAAGATGGTCTCCAAATCTAATGAACCAATGGGGCAGGAACTTACTGATGCATGGCTCAGTCAGACTTTTTGCAGTGTTACTACTCAAGTGACTGAGGTCACATATGGCCAGAGGTCTGGAATCCACAAGAGCTCATACACATGGAGAGCTCTACCATACAAAATGGTAGAACTAACAGTCTTGACTTGGGCTATGTTGTACTCAGGACTTCTAGCACCTGACACAGCATCACCCTCCTCATCCCCTACTCTTGACATTTCACTCTTCTTGCAGTCTTTCTCTTTCATGTCCTCATAACATGTCTGCAGTGATTTGAGAAAGTTCACTTGCTTTCACATGCCCTCTAAGCTTGCAATTCCACCAGCGTTTTCTAAAAATAATACAAAGCCATTCTTAGGTAGGAATGTTCATTTGCTCAGAGCTAAGCTTCTGGGGAGCTCCAGGCAGTAACTGACACATTTGCACAGACCTGTCCCATTTTTATCAGCACTGAGGTCTACTTCCTTAACCTGGAAATATTGCAGCCTGTTTTGTAGCACTCCATGACTGGTGCAGGTTCTCTTAGGCTTCATTTCATTGAAGATAAAATATAGTTAGTAATGATCAAATCAGATAATGCACTAAGCATATCTAGAACAACACTGATAACTTGGGAGTCCCTGGTGAATAATTTGAAGTGGGGTTGGTAGGTTAAAGGGGCCTGTAGAGCCAAAAAGCCATGGGAAGAAGTTAAAGAGAAGTAGATTGTGGTCATAAGAGGAAATTCCCAAAGCCAGAACTGTTGGAAGGTGAAACAGATCACTTTGGAAGGTAGTGAGTTTCTTCTCATCATTGAGAGTGAGGCTGGATTAACACTTAAAGATTGTTGGGAAAGGGCTTGCTCCTGAATACCTGGCCCTCAGACAGGCTAAGGTTTTTATGCAAGGGTGCAGTGCCAGAGAGTAGCCAAACCCAGTGCAGACAGGAGCCTGGGAAATAAGTAGTTCTGGTGCCTGACTATGAAAAAAACTTACAATTAGCATGACCCCGTTATTTCCAGGGCCATTATAATCTGCACTGGTAAGGGTGGAGGGTAGTGGTAGTCCTCAGTGTCAGGAATCTGGGTAGTGATATGAATCCAGTTTATCATGGAGAAAATAATTGAATAAAACAAAACAGGACATTTAGCAGAATCTGAAGGAAGAAGGCCAACTTGGCATTCTGAGAAGAGTACTAGATCAAGTCAGAGACCCAGCTAAGGAAGCACTAAGGTCCAGGTAGGAATCTGGAACACTAGAAAACCAGGATGAGATGATGTGTCCTGGACACAAATGGTGTAGAGGAGGGTGGGAGGACATCTTGGGGAGAGGAAGGACTCCTTCTCTCAGTGCTCCCGCCAATGAGCTTGAGGTTCTTATACAAGGAAGGTCAACATGACACTGCACAGGGAGGGGTCTGTCTGTGCCAAGTCCAGGTGAGCAGGAGCTGATTCTTCCAGCAGGGTCTAGGTGAGTCTTATACTGCCATCTTATACTGCCTTCAACTCTGAGACCACATGACATAAGGGAAAGTGGAGTTCAGTCAGAGTTGTGTTAAATTTGCTTATTGGGTCAATCCTTGGTATAAAGCAGCAACTCTCAAAGTTTAGCTTATGTTAGAATCACCTGGATGGCTTTTTAAATGCCAGATGGCCAGCCCCACTTCCTAGAGTTTCTGACTCAGTGGGTCTGGATGGAGTCTGAGTACCTGCATTTCTAACAAGTTCCCAGGAATGGTCTAGGAGACCACCCTTTGAGTAGCTATTGTCTAAAGTAATACTAAATCAAAGATCACTCATAAATATTATTTCCTCCATATGTTATTCAACAAATGTAGCATTATCTTGATTTTAGTTAGTATGCCAAGAACTACATGTATCTCAGTAAACAATATAGAATCCTTAAGGTCAAGTGATGGCAGTTTAAAGATACATGAATGAGCAATTACAAGACAGGTTAAGTGCCAAGACAAGAGTAATTTCTGGGGACAGTGAGCATATGAGTATTTGTGCACAGTGTACTGTGTACTGAGTATACTGAGTACAGTGTACTGAGACACACAGTCTTAGGGACATTAGACCATGTTTCTGGCCCCTGTGATCTTGAAACAGGAAGGTGATTTTAGGGTCAGAAAACCCTGAATCAGCTATTGGCTCCACTTCCTTGGTAGCTGTCTGATCATAGGCATGCTAATTAAGTTCTTTGAGCCTCGTACTCCTTGTCACCAAATGGTCTTGAGTCATATAACAACATGACCATGGGCATGTTCTACATGTTCTATGCCCAGGGCCACAGTGTGAACAAATCTGACAGTCTGTCCATATTTCCAAGAAGCTCACACTTTGCTAGTGGCAGTGGGATTAGAGATAGGACATTACCATGCAGATGCATAAATAAGATAAGCTGAGACAAGACAAAAATACAATGACAAGGGCAGCAAGACAGGAAAAGGGAAGATAATTTTAGGGAGGATTGTCAGGGAAGGCCATCCTAGGAGGTAGCATTTGGTTTGAGATCTGGATAATGAGAAGGAGGCTATATTTTCCACATAGGGTATGCCATGGAGTGAGTATGTGAATAGATATATGAGTTAAATTCTATGGTGGTCAACTATCAAAAAATATGCTTATTATCACCACCATCATCCTCCTATTTTTCTTATTGTTATTATTATTACAATTATACAATTACCCCAGTGCCTGGAAGACAAGTGCATGAGCAAAGCTCAGAGGAGCATAGCCTCCTGGGTACATTTGGAAAGGTCATAGGTCAGTAACAGTGAAGCACAGAGCAGTCAGAGTTGCATGAATGACAAACTTGAGAGCTCAAGTAACAGATTTGTGGACTAGGCCACACCCTAGACATTGTCCTCAGGAGCCATCAGAGAAATCTGGGTAGCCATATGACATGTTCATAGTTGTGTTTTAGGAAAAGCACCTGTCACCTCACTCTTTTCTGTGTGCAGCATGGGAAATGGGTGGAGGTGAGCAAGACTGAGGGCAAGGGGAAGACATTGGCAATCTGCAGCAGGAGAGAATGGTGGGGCACATAGTGACATAGATATTTAGGAGGAGCCATGAACAGAATGCAGCAGTCAATTAGATTGGAGGCTGAAGGTGCGTAGACAATGGAGGCAGCCTCCATAGAGACAGGATGTGCCTCACCCCCACCTCCTTTCAGGTTACAAGCTCAGGAAGATGAACCATGGAAGCAGGACTTTGGGGAAGACGCTGCAGGATGTTGGGGAGGTGACTTTGCTACACATGTTTCTTACTGTCAAATAAGATATTTTTCTCTTTCATAGAGAAGGGTCTTGTGAAGACTGAGCCAAATGACAGGTATGAAAAGCACTTTGGCAATTTTAAAATGTTTTTCAAATACGAGGTGCTATTTTTATTACCTCTGTTTCCTTGTATAGAATATGACCCAATAACTGGATGATGGTGTCTGGCTGCTCTGTAGGGAACCACAAAGCGGGAGCTAGCAGGCGTGAATCTCACCTGCCTGGGCTTCTGGACAGGCCTGAGCTAGCCCCTGGGGACCCACCCTTTCCACAATGCCCTTATGTGTCTCTCACTTAAAATGATTTGCTAGGCTAAGTTGTGGGCATCATCAGAGAAGAGGCAGCAGCTTGAATGATTCAGTGGCTGCAGGGAACTAATTCCCATCCATCGGCTTCAATGGGAGCTACGATAGTAATGAAGTTACTGAGCATCCCCCCTTATTAAGCTGTGCGGGGCAGCTGGCTTCTGGTGCATAGAGGCACTCCCAGCAAAGGTGTACCTCTATGCAAAGCATTCATAAGAACTTAGATAAATTCCCCTTCACTGGGCTTTGTAAATGGAAACCTAATTAGGCTGAAGCTGGATGTACTGTACCATAGAAGTCATTTTATTGTGGCTGATTTCCTCCTTATTTTTTTTCCTCTCTATTCCTACCTGCCCCTTCTATTTCT
This sequence comes from Trachops cirrhosus, assembly GCA_028533065.1. Classification (NCBI taxonomy): domain Eukaryota; kingdom Metazoa; phylum Chordata; class Mammalia; order Chiroptera; family Phyllostomidae; genus Trachops; species Trachops cirrhosus. The sequence continues at coordinate 8,512 of JAPYXV010004093.1, forward strand.
CTTCCTCCTCCCATTGCTCAGGTTTTACTATCTGTTGTGGTATCAGAAAGGAATACCTGAGGCATGTGCACTGATGCTTTTGGAGCCCAGCCATTTACTGAGGGAGTACTGAGCTCCACAATACAGGAGTTCTCTGTGTGGGTACTGTGATTGAGAATCATGGGAAGCCTGTGGTTCCATTCAGTTTGCTTCTGTTTCTTGAAAAGTGATTGCACAGGTCTACACATGACTCCTCCTGTCATTTTGTGTGTGCACGTGAGAGCCCTGTGGCCCAGCAGGGCCTCCTGTCCTTTCACCCCAGCCAGGTATCTTGAGGACTTGAGCAGAGTACAGTGACTTCATGCACTGTGATTCTGCTGGGGTTCCAAAGGAACCCCTAAATCACTGGAATCACTGGAAAACTCCTTTGCTTTGAAGAATTTTTTTATCAAGACTCCTAGAAGGGCCACAGTAAAATAGCTCAATCCCATATTGCATAAGTAGTCATGGGTCTACTCAGTGCTCTATCCTCTCTCCCAGGATGACCAGTCTTGTCTGTCCCAGTCCAGCTCCTCAGAGCTCTGCTCCCACATTCTCTCAGACTGAAAACTGTAACCCTCCAGGAAGTCCTAGGTTTCTGTGGGTAAAAAACCCTAGACTAATTCCCACCTCCACCCCCCTACCCTGACCCTGCTTCTAAGTTCTGCTTCTTCTTCCAGGGCATTGGTTGAAACAGATTATCACCTTCTCCCCCAGAACTAAAACAGCATCCATTCAAGGCTGAACTGTTTTTTGTAACAGGGACCACTGTCCTTGTTTGAGCCTCAGTACACAGCTGGCATTTGCATTAGTTCAGTAAATATTTACTGATTAGTGACTAGTGGGGATACAAGTGAAAATAAGACCTAGCTCCTGCCTGTAAGAAACTCACAATCTAAAGGATAGAAACTGTAATGAATAAACTTAAATTAAAAAAAAATAAAAAAAGAAAAAAAGAAACTCACAATCTAGAAGAGAAAGAAACAAATGTAAACAAATAAGTACAATAGGTTATTTTAAATGCCCTTTATAATTTGGAGATGTTTGCATTTGCTGATATTTGTTCATCTCTGGGGAAACCAGGATGGACAGAGCATCTGGCTTATAATTCCTGGGGGTCCCATGTTATTACTGACAGCCTTACCACAATCCCCCTGTATCTGTAAGCATTAACTCCATTGTACAGCTGAGGGAACTGAGGTATAAAGCAGTTAAATGACTCTCCAGATATTGAGAAAGGGGCATAACTATAAACAATGTTCTTGCCTATTTGACTCCAAAAGTCTCACTCTTTACCCTCCTCCAGCCTTTACCCTGCCTCCCTCTGATACCCTCCTTTTTGGTTAGAGGCTTGCCACCAGCCTGAAAAATTGTGGGGACTGACCCTTTCTAGGTCATCATCAAGCCAGACCATTTCTACTTCTGAAATGAGGTCAGCATCAGACGTGTGACAAAACAAGGAAATATTTCCTCATTCAGAGGATCATTAAAATAAATGAAAGCTGGCAGATCATTGTTATGCATGAGGAAATAACATAAATGGAAAAAATCTATGAACATTACATGCAAAAGTCTCTGGGAAATTTGCAGAGGAAACAAATGGGCCAGCATGTGAATGAATAATGCCTTGCCAATGGGAAATTGGGAACCATGGGGCCAAACTCATAGCAAAATGATCTATTCTGTTCAGCATGAAATAAATTCTCTGGCAAAATAGGGGAAAGGCAGCTTAAGAACATGCTCCTTGACTATAAGATTTATGGATCTGGGTTTTGAGTTCTGAAAGATGAGGCAGTGCTTAAGCATACTTCTCTGGGCATATAAGTAGATCCTTGGTGGATTCTTCTACAGCAAGGTGAACACCTTTGGCCATGTCTCTGCAAACTTGGCAGTGTTTGGGGATGACCTATTCCACACTCCTGGTTCTTTCTAAAGATGGGAACAGGGAACTAAGACCACTCCGGGAAGTTGGACATGGCATCCAATACAATGTTTGTCAGAGCAAGGACAGTTCAGTAAGCACCCATCCTTTCTGACAAAGGGACAGTTTCTAGTTGATCAGGAGAATATTTGATCATCCAGCCAGTTTCCATTTGTCCCTACTTGGGCATATTCTGAATTTATTCCAAATTCCTGTCCACTTGCAAATTCCGTTCTACTTCTCCTCAGAAAAGTGTCTTTCCTCATGACGAATTAATTGACTGATGTATTAATGGCAAGACAAGAGTCCCTCTTCCACATGGTCCTTACACATCTACTTGAAAGTGTGAAATGTATGGAAAACACAGTGGAATCTGTTTTCCCCTGCCAAGCATTCATCCTCACTTTGTATAACACTATGGTTGTCTGAGAGGACGTTTCTGGGAAGATATTCGTTCTCTTCTTAGGATTCAATAAATTTAACAAAAAGAGGTTTTTGGGCAGCTTCCATGAGATAATATGATTCCATCTTCTTATAAAAATAAAAATAAGAATTATGATTTAACCTTAATAAAACATAAGAATTATGATTTAACCTTTACTAGAAGTTTAAGTGCACATACAGTAGTAAGCACTTTTCTTATCTCATCTAATCATCACATATACATCTATGAAAGAAGTACTATTATTGCCATTTCACAAGGTCTGTCCAGAAGGTATCCAGCCATGTAATATGAAAAATAGAGACATTTGCTGAAGAAGATACAAAATACAAGAAACATTGTACATAGGACAATGACACCTCAGTCCCCTTCAAAGTAAGCACCTTGGGATGTCACACAGTTCTCCCAATCACCATCAGCTTTCCCGTTGTATTTTCCTGAATCTCACTGATGGTCTGAAATCTCTTCCCTTTCAAAGGTGATTTTAGTTTTGGGAAAAGCCAGGAGTTGCAGGACACTGAATCTGGACTGTTGAGGGGCTGAGTCACCTGGGTGATTTGATGTTTCACCAAAAAACTCTTCATGAGACATGATGCATGAGTGGGTGCGTTGTCATGATGAAGGTGCTAAGCAACAGTTGCCCACAGCTGTGGCCTTCTGAATCATCTGAATAGTTTCTGTGGAGGAATGTCCAAGCTTAGCACAAAATTTGATGTAGATTGGTTGCTCTGCTTCCTCAGTCATTTTGAATGCAATGGCCACACAAAACA
>JAPYXV010004094.1:0-11661 GCA_028533065.1 Trachops cirrhosus
CCCAGAAGCTAGAGGAGGTGAGGCAGGACCCTCCCCTGCAGCCTCCGGGGGAGTCAGCCCTGCCAGCACCCCGATTTGGGGCCCTGGCCTCCAGACGGCGGGGGAGTCAGTGTCTGTCCTGTTAAGCCCCCAGTTTGCTGTGGCCATTTGTCATGGCTGACTTGGGACTCGCCGGGGCCAAACCAAAGGGGGCTGAGGCCCCTGTTGGCGGGACGACCACTGAGCCCAGCCGCCCACCCTACTGAGCTCACAGACTGCTCCCGGGTGGCCCCGCTGGTCCGGCTGCTGCTTCCTGCTTTGTCGTTGGGTGAGAAGGTGACCAGAGAGCTCCGTTCAAAGGGGCCCAGGGCAATGGGGGTGCAGAGGAAGTCCTCGGGGCTGGTGGGCCCAGGAACCCTGTCTCCACCAGAGGCTCCGAGGGCACCTAACGTTTAAACCAGCCTCTGTCCCCTCTCCACCCCTCGCTGTCACGGGACCCCATAGGCAGGCTGTGTCCCAGCCATGGGCTAACGGTGGCTCCTCTCGGCTCCCAGCCTCGCCACCGGCCTGCGCCTCCAGCCGATTTCCCCTGCGGTGGCCTCCCTCCTTCCACCTGAGCGCAGTGACTGCTTTCACTCCACACGGGGTGGCTGGCGCTGTGCCCCGCCCACCCCGAGACCTGGGCGGGGCCTGGGGCTTCTGGCTCTGCTCCACCCGCAGACCCCGTCCCTCTGACAGTCTATCTGTCCCTCATGCCTGTGTGGACGCAGGCCCTTAATCAACACGCCTCCTCTTTAAATCAAGTCTTTTACTCCTTTTGCAGGGCAAGAAGGAAGGAGAGAAGATTAGGTAGTCAAACTTTTAAAAAATTTAGTTGTAGGTTCATTCTAGGACTTAAATCTCACATCTAGACAGCTCAGGAGAAGCCAGCCAATGAGGCGAGTTTACAGGTTATGAAGCCGCATTTAAGGCTCTCTTTCTGAACACAGACCGAAACGTTTCACTCATTCATTCACCCCCAGCACGCATCCCACCACCTCCTCCTGCCCCGGCACAAACACAGGGATGGGCGCCTTCGACGGGCCCCGGCCCGCCAGGCCTGGCGCGAAGCGCTGCTGCGTCTCACCTTGCTCACACTTCTCCTCGGTCTTGGGAGGGCAAAGGCGCACCCCGTGTCACAGAGAAGGACAATCCTCTCTGCAAGCCAGACGTGCGTGTCGGTCTGTGGGTGACGCTTGTGCAGCCTCACACAGACGGTTGCAAACTTCCTGCATCTTGAAGAAGTAGCTTGTGCCCTGGCTGGTGTGGCTCAGTGGACTGAGCACCGGCTTACAAACCGAAGGGTCACTGGTTCGATTCCCAATCAGGGCACACGCCTGGGTTTTGGGCCAGGTTCCCCAGTCCGGGGCACGCAGGGGCAACTGGCGGATGTGTCTCTCCCACATCGACAGCGCCCAGGATGCAGAGGGAGTCTCAGTCTAGCACTTTGGGCGGAGCCTGGCAGGTCACCATGGTGGCCCAGGCCGTGAACTTGGACCAGGTACCGGAGCCTCGGCTTCCTCACCCACTGAGCGAGTGGAGGTGGTGGTAGTGGGGAGGCGGTTGTTTTGAGGACTGAGTGCATGACCGTGACAGGCTTTCTGTCGGAGGGCGGAGCACCTCGCAGGAGAAGTGAGGGACTGAGTCTGGGGACCTGAGTGAAGCCCTCTCCTCCAAGCCCTTCGGGAACTCAGAGCCAGGGGGCTGCTTACCTTACACTGCAGGCAGGGGGGCCATCGAGATGATGGGCTAGATGTGCCCAGCAGCCCTTTCTGTCCCCATACCAATGCCCACCTCCGAGCCCTCTATGGGAGCCAGGATTCCTGGAGGTGACAGGGTCAGGAGGGTACCCAGAATTCCTCTGACCCAGCCAAGCCTGGTGGGTCACAGTGGGCTGTGGCAGACGTCCCGTTGGGGGCTCCCAGTGTGGGGAAGCCCTCCATTCTTTATCCGGAACTGCCCTACGGGGCTTTCTTCCTGATCACAGCCAGCAGCAAAACGTTCTCCTGTGCATGAAGCACCTCCTGGAGTCTGCAGCTCCATTCACAAAGAAGGGAGAAGAAAACCCTGCCGTAGCTGCAGCCCCTCTTCTGTGCTGTCACTGTTGGGAAGTCATAATCGTCACCGGTCCCGTTCCATCGCGTTCCTCAGACTCACCCTATTACGGAGAGCAGTGAGGCCTGAGCACCCCTCCAGCCTTTTACAAAGAAATACGTCATGGCATCATCAGTGCTGCTCTCCTTCGTACGTAAAAAAAGCCACCCCTATCTATACTTTGGGAGAGGGCTCGTGGGCCAGAGTCGCTGGACTCTGCGTGGGAGTTCCGAATCCTGGGAAGTCCATACCCGCTCCGGAATCGGAGTGCGCGCCTTCTCTGAGCCTTACGGTAAGCACCGCGCGCAGAGCGACCACGTGGCGGCAGAGCCGAGGCCGGGCGGGAATGCGCGGAATGCGCGGCGGCCCGCTCTGCTCCCGAGCCAAGGCCTGGGTTCCCGCAGCGCGCCTCCCGCCGAGCCTCTCTTCCCAGTCCGGCTGCTCCCCCGCCCCAGGCCCCGTGGCCCAGAACCGCAGAGGCAGGTCGAGCCCCTGCACCAGCACCCCCGCGAGGCTTGGGGACTGACAGGCGCCCATGCGACCCCTCACACCCCACGCGCCAGGAACTCCCCAGGGGGTCCAAACCCGTGTCCTGCCACCAGGCCCAACTGGCGTGAGGCCGAGAGGCCCATGGGGAGGGGTGCGGGGCATTAGGTGTGGAACGCCTCTCCACTCACCTGAAAAAAAAGTTCCTCCCGGCAAGTGTCCAGAGCCCCAGAGCTCGGAGGGTCCCCATAATCGAGACATCACCACCCAACCCCGGCTGTCCCTCCACCCATCCACCTCCAGGACGGTGGCGAAGAATGGACACTTGCGCGTTTTGAGGGCAGAACAAGGCTGACCAGAAGGCAGGGGATGCCGGGTCCGCCCCCCCAGTCTCCGAGAAAGGGAGAGGATGGGGGCCGGGTGACAAGTCCTAGAGGGGAGGGGAGGGACCTCAAGTCCCCGGCCCGGGTAGGGATGCCACAGGAACAAGGAGTGTCTCCAACGGGCCCGCTGCAGGCAGGTCCCGTTCCTGCGAGCCGCCGCGGCGGCAGGTTTCCGAGGCGCCGCGAGTCTCCGCAGCAGCACCCTGCGCCCTAATCCGGAACGGGGGTCTGCTTCTCTGGGGGGCGGGTCGCGGCCCTGGTCGCTTTGTTGGCTACGGGAGACTCGGAGACATGGCCTCCTAGGTCATTCCCTCACCTCCCGCCGGGTTTGCCTTAGTTGCAGTTGATTATCATCTCAATCTGGGCGCCCACTCGGCGCCCCTTGGTCACGTCGTGTCTGGGGCCCGCCACGAGGCCAGGGAGTTCCTAGGAGACTTGGGGTTTCCTGCTGCTCAGAGCACCAGGCGATACATTTGGAGGGGCGACGTTCAGTGTCCGATGTTCTTCCACTCCCGAAGGGCATCTTCTCCCTCGGGATCCTAGAAGCAGGGGGAGCCGGCCCCTCCCACACCTGTTGGGGTTTGCTTTTTAATTCCCACGCACACCTCGCCCAAGACTTTCAAAAGTGGGAAGGGGTGAACTGACCCGCATTCCACCATATTGACGACTGGGGTTCAGAGCGGGGTAGTCTGTGTGTGGCTGAAATGAACAGATGAGAGGTAGAAACGCACGTCCCCGGCTTGACACGGTGGGAGGTGCGGCTGTCCCGGTGTCCGGCGTGTGACTGTCCTGGGTGTCTGGGCCAGAGGCCGCAGCTTTGGGACACCGGAGAACCGCACTGGCGTAGCCCGGGTGGAGCTACGGCCACACGTGGACCACCACGCGCACCCCCAAAGCGAGCGGTCTGGGGGAAGGGGAGCCCGAGCGCCCCCGGAACCCTGCGGCCCTCATTCGGAAGCGTTTTTCTAGGACGATTTAAGGGCTTAACAAAGGAAAACACGCGGAGCTGGAGCCAAGTCCTTTCAAGTCGCCGCCAGGTATGCGGCTGCAGGTGACCCCACCTGGGTGCCCACCCCCCCTCACCTGCCCTCCCGGGAGAAGGCGGGTGCCCAGAGATCGACACCCCGGTAAGATCTCCGTTGGGCCCTGCACCCCCTCCCCAGAGCGTCCGGCTGAGCGGCGCGCAGCCGCGTTGCATCCCAGGGTCGGCGCCGCGGCGCGCCGGTTCCTGAATGAACGCGCTCCCTTCCCCCGCCTTGAATGAAGGTTCCCACAGCCAGGGACGGTGGCAAACGCGCCTGCCGCGGAATTCGCCCTCTCCGGGCGACAATCAGCCGGAGCCACCGTCACCATGGTGGGGGGCCAGGGACTGAGGAAAGCGGGAAGGTGTTTTAAGTTACTTTCGTATTTCCTTTCGAACTAGCGTGGTTTCCCTACCGATTCGGCCGCCAGCCTTTTGTCTCCAAATGGTCACCGAGAAATTAGCGCAGAGCACTTTAAATGAGCCCAGAATTCGCAGTTCCTGCTTCGTGGTGTTTTTTTTTTTTTTTTAAGCAGAGCAAAATTAAAACTGCAACAGTTTTTTAAAGTTGCTTTTCTCTTAGAAAAAAATTAAAATCAAAACGTATTGTCTGTCTCCCAGAAGAAGCAGCCTTCCAGGGCTAGGGGCTTTTGGCCCCCTTGGGGGCTCCGGGGAATGCAGATCTGGGCTCCCTGGTGGGGGCTGGGCGGCCGGCGCTCCCCGCCGGGCCCCAAATTCCAGCGCCTCCCCCCGCGGGTTCCTGGACGGCTCTTCACGCTCACTGGCCGGGCTTGCACTTTTGCGCCCGTCCCTGAGCGGGGCAATCAACGAAGTTCCTCGTAGAGATCTGCCCGGTCCGCCTAGTAACAGCGCCGCGCCCCCATTGGCTCATGCTAATTCCAGTTTCCTCTGCCTTTCTCCCCGGTTGGGGGGGGCGGGGAGGTCCCTCTTCGACCCGGAGCCCGTTTTGCCGGAGTGGGCGAGCCTCCTTCTGCCCCGCTGCCCCTCGATATCGCTGGCCTGCCTCGGGCCGGGCAGGGGCGCACGCGGGGCTCGAGCCCCCTAGACACCCGGGACGGGAGCCGCCGGGTGATAGCACACAGCCCCATAAATCAACCGGGCGGCCGCCGGGTCGGGATTTTATGAATGAAAAAGCAGTCCGGCCGCCCTCGTGCGCGGGCTGATGCTGCAAGGCTTCAGCGAGCCCCGGGCCAACCCGAGCATGGGTACGGGGGAAGGGGGCCACGCAGTGGGTGCTCCCTGCTCCGGCCACCCACGGCTTCTGAAGCGTGAGCCGGGGGTAACTACCCTCCTGGACCCGGAATATCTGTAACCCTAACACCCACAGGGGAGGGGGCGCGGGAAGAATCAGCCCTGAAAGTGGGGGTGCCTCGCCTTGGTGCGCGCGACCTTACGAAGAGGGTGGGCTTTTTTTTGTCCGCGTCCTTTGAGCCTTTACTGTTAGGGGGTATTCAGAGGGAAGTAAATGAACAGTTTTCTTAATTTGGGGCAGGTATTCTAAAACTTACTAAAGTGTTAAGATTGGGTAAAATACCTTTTTTTTTTAAGCACAGAAAAGACAATCTAGTAACAAAACATTTTATATATCCTTTTATACGTCTCAAACCTGCTACAATATTGGGGACCCTCATATAGTCACTAACATAAATAGATTTTTGTTTAAAAGTCATCCGATCAGTACACCCATTTTTTTTTAACTTACAATTGCTGTAATTTTTGCCAGCCCCTGCCATCCCCATCAGGCTCACGAGTGCAGCCCAGGGCAGATTATTAGGATGAAAAGGTGTCCACACCCCCAACAGAACCAATTAAGAAGCTTCCGGTGGTCTTGTCCCAGGCAGAGAGGTGGCAGATATTGCTAGCGATTTATTTTACTTTTTAATTTAAAAATGAGCCAGGACAGAGACCACTGTTTGGCTGCCTTCTAAACAGGGTGTTTTTCTAGGAGTTAAATTGCGGGAGGGGTGGGTTGGGATTTGGGGACCCCCCGAGTGGATGGATTGGCTAAGGTAGGAAGACAGCCCACAGACCCCCTAGGCGGAGAGGACAGATCTCAGGAAATGCTGGCCACCATCTTGGGCTGCTGCTGGATTTTTCGGGCATTTATTTTGTTTTATTTTATTTTTCTGAGCGAGCGCATGCACGCTAGGCTGAAGTCTATTAAACGTTTAGGTCACCCCCCAGGGCATTTGCAACGACCCCCCTGTGCACAGGAACGAAGCCTCCAGCAGGGCTGTGGGCTCCACTGGGTGTCCCTGAATGCTAAATGGTTCCTGAAATTTACACGTGTTAATGAAAATGAAAGAAGATGTAGACGTTGAGATTCCTTGGCCGCCTCACCGCCCGTGGGTGCCCTCGTGGCGTTCTCGGAAATGCGCCCATTCTCCCGGCTCGGATATACGGTGACGCCAAGCCCCAGAGTCCCCCTCCGTGCGGTCTCCCACCCCCCACCCCCCGATTGCGTGTGGCCTGCCCGCCCTCCTAGTTGTCCCCCTCTGCAAAGCCACCTCTACCCCACCCCCAAATCCCAAGGGACCCACTCCGGGAGAACAGCCCCCCTGCACCCCTGTTCCCCCGCGGGGAGAAAGGCTGCCTCGGGGTGATTTGCATTTCTATGAAAACCGGGCTTCGGGGGCAACTCCGCGGCGGGACTCTGCCCCTCGACGCTCCCCGGCGCTGCGCGCCCGCGCCCCCTCCCCCTGAGCCCGCCCCCGCCCCCCTCCCATTCTCTGCCTGGCTTTGATCTCCGCTGAACAACAGTAACGTCACAGGGACTACAGGGAAGTTTTGTTGGAAGTTGCAAAGTCCTGGAGCCTCCAGAGGGCTGTCGGCGCAGTAGCAGCGAACAGCAGCGTCCTCGCGCTCCGGCAAGGGGCAGAAGAGCTCGGGGGAGCGCGGGGCGCAGGAGCTAGAGACCAACGCGGACCGAACCCCCGAGTCACCGCCCGCCCCAGGCAGACCAGCGGAGCCCCAGTCATGGCGCACCAGCTCCTGTGCTGCGAGGTGGAGACCATCCGCCGGGCGTACCCGGATGCCAACCTTCTCAACGACCGGGTGCTGCGGGCCATGCTCAAGGCGGAGGAGACCTGCACGCCCTCCGTGTCCTACTTCAAGTGTGTGCAAAAGGAAATTCTGCCGTCCATGCGCAAGATCGTGGCCACCTGGATGCTGGAGGTGCGGGGCTTCGCGCGGCTCTCTTAACACTTCCTGCAGCTTGTTGCCCAAACTCACGTCCCTTTGCCACTCACCTTCCCTTTTTCCCACCCTAACTTTGAAGTTTTCTGGGGTTGTTGCTAGGAATCGTATTTTCAAAAAATATAGATGTCGTGGGTATTTTTTGAACGAGGAGGGGGTGAGGGCATTAGAAATTCCCTTTTCTGGGGGGAGGGGAGAGGCCGGGGAGGGGTCCTTTTGGGAAAAGCCAGTGCCAGACGCACCCCAACTGGCTCGAGGGTGCGAGCTGGAAATTTGGGTGCCCTTTGTGGCCCCCGCCTGCGCCCCAGCCCCGCTGCGCCGCCTCTGCCGGCCGCCAAGCCACCAGCTCCAGGGGGAGGGGGCATATATTTGATTTTTAAATTAATATCCATGGACACGTATGCAAGGGCCACTCGTGCCAGTATTATGCGCCATCTTTGTTCTTTTATTGCAAAGCAAAAGTGTTTATTAATAATTGGGGGCAGGGTGGGGGCGGGGAGCGGCTGGCGAGGCGTTGGGGCCGCGGCGAGGGGCCGCGCGGATGCCGGGAACCGGCGGGAGGGGCGCGCGGACCGAGCGCGGGCATTTTGGGGGGGCACCCCTCTCAGGAAGGGGGGCCCTTTGTTCAAGCAGCGAGTCCCGGGGCGCCCTTCATGGCCAGCCAGGGCCGGAGAGCATGCCGGGCTGCAAGGTCGCATGGCCCCCAAGACATTGGGGGTTGACCCTTATAGGCAGGGGTCTCAGCTTGGGGGACCTGTTTGGAGCGAGCTGGAGGCTCGGATCACATTTAAGGTTTTCAGTGGGCGCCTGGGGTACCCGCAAATATTTTAAAATAATTTTTGAAAGTGCGGCGTGGTGCCCTTGCCAGAGGGAAGCGGCGCCCGCGCCCAGAGGGCAGGGGGGCCGCGAGTTTGAATTCCTGGGGATCTCCCTGGAGCCCGCAACGAGCTCTCGACCCCCGGGTCGGGTAAAGGGCCGCCCGACGGTCATTTTCAGGGGTTTTTTGTGTACCTAATTATTTTTTAAATATTTTTAAATATTTTTTGAAAAGATGACGTCTGGGGAAATGCGGCGCGGCGGCCTGGGACGCCACCTTTGTGTCTCGCAGGCGCTGCGAGCGCGGCGCCCAGCCCCGTGGCCCCGCACCCCTTTTGGTGCGACCCTGATCCAGGCGGGCCCCCAGCACCCACCGGGGCCGGGGTCCCCAGGGCCGGCAGCACGCGCACAGCTCACGCCGCCCAATCCTGCCCGCTCCTGCCGGGACAGCCTCCCGGGGACTTTCCCTTTCAGTTTCGGGGTGGGTGAGTATTGGGGACACTCGGGGTAGGGGGACCATCACTGAAAGCGTGTGCCGCCCCCTGCCCAACCCTCCGCGAGCTCGGAGACTCGCGGACAGGACGCGAGCGGGGGCCCGGGGCGGGGTCCCGGCAGCGGCGGTCACGGCCCCGGTGCCCCGGCAGGTCTGCGAGGAGCAGAAGTGCGAGGAGGAGGTCTTCCCGCTGGCCATGAACTACCTGGACCGCTTCCTGTCGCTGGAGCCCATGAAGAAGAGCCGCCTGCAGCTGCTGGGGGCCACCTGCATGTTCGTGGCCTCCAAGATGAAGGAGACCATCCCCCTGACCGCGGAGAAGTTGTGCATCTACACTGACAACTCCATCCAGCCCGACGAGCTGCTGGTAACACCACTGCCCATCGACATCCCGCTAGCCAGAGGGCCCTAGGGTGCGGGGGGGGAGCGGGAGGCCCCACGGCCCGGGCCCCTCCTGGAGAGCCGGCGGGCCCCGGGTCGCCGCCGCCCCACCTCGTTTTTGGTGCGACTCCCAACGCGTCTGCGCCCCTAGCATGGCCGAAATGTGGGCGGCGCGCGCCCTCTAGCGGCGTCGGCGCGCGTCGCGGCCCAGGCCTCGCGTGCGTTCCAGGCACTGGAGGGCTTTCTTCTGTTTGGAAAGATCTGGTCCGCTGTCGGAACGCGGGGTACGTGCGCTCTTTTGGTCTGGAATTGCACATTGTCCCCCACTTCCTGGACCCCCAGCGTCGCCATCCCCTCTCTCCAGGCCCGGGTCCCACTCAGCCCCCAGGAGCTCTTTGCTCCGCTCTTCATGCTTCTTCGCCCGTTTCTTTCCACAGCAAATGGAGCTGCTGCTGGTGAACAAGCTCAAGTGGAACCTGGCCGCCACCACCCCACACGACTTCATCGAGCACTTCCTCTCCAAGATGCCGGTGGCCGAGGAGAACAGACAGATCATCCGCAAACACGCGCAGACCTTCGTCGCCCTCTGCGCCACAGGTAGGGCCCCTCACCTGCCTGGCCTGGGCGCCCTGGAGGAGCTTCCCGCACTCTGCCTCAGTTTCCCCATCTGAACAGATGGTCCCCGGCCCTTCCTGTTCCCGGAGTGCTCCTCTGCCCCTGTTCTGTTGGGCATGGTGGAGGGAGCATTGTCCTCCTGGAGCCGCCTGGTGCGTCTGCTTCTGTCCAGCCACCCTGGCTTCCGCTCCCCACTCCAGGCAGGGGCCACTCCGTGCTAGAAGAGGTTTACGCTGGCCGCCAGGCCGGCCTCTCCCCACCCCTCCCTCTCTAGTCCTTCCCTGTGTCCTCCAGGAGCCTGAGCCTCGGGGCCCCCTCCTGGCCTCTCCCGGCTGGGCCACCTGCCAGGGGTGCCTCCAGGGGTGGGGAGCCCTGGCCTACAGAGCCTGCACCACGTGCTCTGGCTCGGCCCTCCTGCGGGGGCGGCGGCCACCAGAGGAGCCGGCTGCCTGAGGCCCTGCTTGGGGCGCCTCAGCTGAGCCTTGGGAGGGGCTCCGGAGCAGCCTGCTGCTGTGGTTGGGGGCGGGGAGGGGCGGGGCGAGGGGGAGGCCTCTCCCTGGCGCCTCCCTTGCTCCAGCTCAGACCCTGGCAGCAGCCAGCCTTTCAAAGCCTAGGGCAGAGCCCCACCCCCAACACACACACACACACACACACATCCCCCACACCCCACACCCACCCACCCCCGCCCGTGGCCTCCAGCTTCCCCCAGCCCTGCTCCTGACCTCTGTGACCCCTTTCTTGCCTCCCCAGAGGCCCATGCCCCCATCCCGCCCAACTCTGTGGCCCGCCTCTGCCCCTGGCCAGGCCTCAGTTGTCACATCTGTCTGGAGCTTACCCCGGGCAACCTGAGGACCACACTTCAACAGATGGGAGGCTGGCCTCTGGTGTCCGTCACCTCCTGAGGGGGGGCAGAGCCTCAGCGTGGCATCCCAGCGAGCCCTCCTGATATCTGCCCCCTGGGGGCTAGTGTTTCTGGTGTAGGCAAGAGTTGGGACGGTTCTTTCTGGCCTCTCCAGCCTCCTCCAAGTCCTTCCAAGTGAGGCGTGGGGGGGACAGATGCAGAAGCCAAGGACATTGTTGGCCTGGATGGATCTGAGGGGTGGGGGCGTTCCAACGCTGGCCCGCGGGTGGGGGCGGGGAACCTCGAAAGGGCCATCCCCTCTGGCTGGGGCGCCTCTGAGGAGAGAGGCCTCCAGAGACTTCCAGACAGCCTTTTATGGGGCTGAAAGTCGTTCGTAGAAACAGCGGTTTCCTGGAGATCAGACAGCGAGTGGTTCTTGCACGCCCTCCCCGCTGGATGGCTGGGGCAGCCTGGAGCCGCCCCTCGCCCGGGACCCCAGGGAAGCGGGCCGCAGCCCGCGAGTGCGGGCGGTGAGGGAGGCAGGCCTGGTGCACACGCTGCGCCTTGGCTCTGGTCCAGCTCCCAAGCTGCCGTGGTCACTGCGTGAGCACGGGGCCCAGCAGGCGCCCTGACCGCGTGCTCAGATACCTCAGCCCACCCAGGGAGACCCAGCCTTTTGCGCACATTAACTCCGGGAGGGCCCCCCACGAAGACCTTCGGCCAGAGCGGGGGAGCAGCAGCCCTCACCGAACCCCTCAGAAGATGCTCAGGGTCCTGGTCCCGATCCTGCCTGCGCAGTTTGGAGATAAGGGGATGCAACCGTGTCCTCGGCACCAAGGGACCTTTCTCGAGTTGAGAGAGACATAACTGAAGCTCAGACACATCTTGTGACGGAGGGGCGTGAGCACGCATCCCGTGGAAAGGCTCCAGGAGGTGGGCTCTGCTCGCCCTGCGCCCGGATCTCGGAATTCATGCGCATGCGCATGCGTCACCCGTCCGGCGCCGGGTGTTGCTTTTCCGTAAAGAGCTGCACCGGTGTCCACCGGCACCTTTCCTTGTGCTGGCCTGTGACGGTGCCCCACTCAGCGCGGGCACCAGGCTGAGGGCTCCCAACTCCCTCATGAATGTGCTGGAATCAGTGGCCCCTCCCAAATAATTCCCCATCGGGTACGACAAAAAGGCAGCCCCCGGATGCCACTGGTGCCACTTCAGTGTCCTTACCGTCTTTCCTTTCCATAATAGGCCCCGCGGCCCTTCATGAGCTGGGGAGGGGGGTGCCACCCGCCCTCACCAGATG
>JAPYXV010004095.1:0-11661 GCA_028533065.1 Trachops cirrhosus
AGTAGGACTGGTAGCTGGGGCACATCAGCGGCTCCTGCTGCTGGCACCGCTCCTGGATGCGGCACTCCAGCTCCGCGTTCTCCCGCTCCAGCTGCCGCACCTTCTCCAGGTAGCTGGCCAGGCGTTCGTTCAGGAACTGCATGGTCTCCTTCTCGCTGCCATTGAAGGAGCCCTCGCAGAACCAGCCGCAGTTGCCCACATTGGCGGGGATGTTGCAGGCCCCGGGCAGGGGGATGTTGTGGCAGCTGGGAGCCACACAGGGCCGGGAGGGGCAGCTGGAGCGGCAGCTCAGGTTGGGCAGGTAGCAGTTGTAAGGCATGGTGCTGGGAAGGAGAGAGTACCCAGCAAAAGACAGATTCCCAATTCTCCAAGGAGCGTGTGGATCTCCTTCTCCTGAGAGCCTTTATACCCTCCCCGCTAAGGGTGTGGACATAGACTATAAAGTCTTTTTTCTTTTTACATCTTCACTACTTTTCAAATGCCCTTCCCTTCAGTCTGTTATTTGCCTTCCTCAGAAGAGTCCATTGTCCCATAAAATTCTTTACTTGGGCTTCTTGCTAAGTCAGGACTCCTCTTCAGGCAGTTCACCCATGAAATCAGAGGTTTGTGGCAGACCTTCAAAGAGGCTACACTGTCTAGCCCAAGTAACTGCCCTTGTTAATTGGGAGTTGGTCCATCCAATGACATTCTCCTATGTCACGTGATCCCGGACATCTATAATCAGACTCATCTCCTGGCCCACCTGGCATGTCTAGAGAGGGACTGGGATTGAGTTGAGGAGGAACTTGTATGAATTGACAGCAATGGACATCCTTTCCTTCTGCTTTAAGAGAAGAATCTTTCAATGCTGCAACACTCCAAGGCTTGGAAGCCTTGAGGTAGATAGGGGCTGGCTGAGAAGGATGGACATCTGTTTGTTGTCAGCTCCTGTGCACCACTTAGGATTGTAGAGGAATTTTAAAGGTAGAGGCTTCGATAATTAGTTTGGGATCAGGGAAGGATCTGGAAGAAGAGATCATTTTGAAAAAGAGTTGAAAAATGCAAGCTGAGAGACCCACATAAATGCATTCCAATTACCTGGGATAAGGATCTGGAGGCAGGAGAGAAAGGACTAAGGAGGTGCTGGAGGGTTTTTCCACGAGGGTATCCACAGCATTAGGACAGAGTGAGCAAGTAACTGGAAGAGATGGGAGGTAGACCAGAGGGGCCTCCACAAGCCTGAAAACCTTTGAAGCTGACCTTTTTTTAAAAGTATATTTTATTGATTATATTATTACAGTTGTCCCAATTTTTTCCCTTTGACCCTCTCTGACCAGCATCCCCCCATTTCTTCCAGCAATCCCCCCCTTAGTTCATGTCAATGGGTCATGCATATATGTTCTTTGGCTTCTCCATTTCCTATACTATCCTTAACATCTCCTTGTCTATTTTGTACCTACCAATTATGCTTTTTAATCCCTGAATTTTTCCCCCATTCTCCCTCTTCCCCCTCCCAGATGCTAACCCTGCAAATAATCTCCATACTTATGTTCCTGTTCTGGTTGTTTGCTTAGTTTGGGGGTGTTTTTTTTTAGATTCATTTGTTGATAGTTGTACGTTTGTTGCCTTTTTAGTGTTCATAGTTTTGATCTTCTTCTTTTTCTTAAATAAGTCCCTTTAACATTTCATGTAATAATGACAGTGATGATGAGTTCCTTTAGCTTTTCCTTGTCTAGGAAGCATTGTATCTGCCCTTCCATTCTAAATGACAGCTTTGCTGAATAGAGTAATCTAGGTTGTAGGTCCTTCCTTTTCATCGCTTTGAATACTTCTTACCAGTCCTTTCTTGCCTGCAAAAATTCTTTTGAGAAGTCAGCTGCCAGTCTTATGGGGACTCCTTTGTAGGTAACGCTCTGCTTTTCTCTTGCTGCTTTTAAGATTCTCTCTTTATTTTTAACCTTTGGCATTTCAATTACGATATGTCTTGGTGTGGTCCTCTTTGGGTCCAACTTCTTTGGGACTCTCTGTGCTTCTTGGAGTTGTATGTCTATTTCCTCTGCCAAATTAGGGAAGTTTTCTTTCATTATTTTTTCAAATAAGTTCTCAATTTCTTGCTCTTTGTCTGCTCCTTCTGGCACCCCTATGATTCAGATGTTGGCACATTTGGAGATATCCCAGAGTCTTCTTATAGTACCCCCGTTTTTGTTTTTTGTTTTTAATTCTTGTTTCTTCTTTCTGTTCTGGTTGAATGTTTATTCCTTCCTTATGCTCCAAATCATTGATTTGAATCCCAGCTTCCTTCCCTTCACTGTTGGTTCCCTGTAGATTTTTCTTTATTTCACTTAGTGTAAGCTTCATTTCTTTCTTTATGTTGTTGCCATACTCAATGAATTCTTTGAGTATCCTGATCACTAGTGTTTTGAACTCTGCATCTAATAGGCTGGCTTAATTTCACTTAATTCTTTTTCTGGAATTTTGTTCTGTTCTTTCATTTGGGCCACATTTCTTTGTCTCCTCAATTTGGCAGCCTCCCAGTGTTTGTTTATGTGTATTAGGTAGAGTTGCTTTGACTCTGTAAAAGGCACCTATAAATTGTGTGGTGTGGAACCTTAAGTAATCACCAGGGTGGGGCAACCCACTTCACCACTTTGTGGCTCTGTGTTGGGGAGGGCTCAGAGAGGGGACCATGCCACTACCTGGCCTCTGGGGGGTTGCCCAGCACTTTCCCCATTTCCAGTCTCTTCACTCACTCCTTGTATGTGACTGGCACCCTTCTAGCTGTTGCCCAGGTGTTGAATCAGAGTGGGTGGGTTTGCATATGTTTTAAGATCACGTGGGCCCTTTAAGCGGAGCTTTCTGAAAATCCAGCAGTTTTTTCCATCACTCCAACCGCCACTGGTTTTTACAGCCATAGGTATGGGGATTTTTATTCCCGGTGCTAAAACCCTGGGCTGTCCAGTCTGGCTGGTGGCTGAGATCACTTGCTTCCAAGGTATCCTTCCCCAGATTTTGATTTACCAAACATGAATGTGGGACCAACTGCACCCATTCTGTCTCCACCGCTGCCTCTCTGTACCACACCGAGTTTCCTTGCCTCTCTGCCCCATCACTGCATTTCCACCCCTCCTACCCATATGGATGAATGTGGCTTCTTTAAATCCTTAGTTGCCAGACTTCCATATGGTTCAGTTTTCTGACAGTTCTGAGTATTGTTTTGAGATTTGGTTGTAATTCTTTTTGTGGTTATGCGAGGAGGTGAAGCATGTCTTCCTACACCTCCATCTTGACCAGAAGTCTGAAGCTGATCTTAAAGCATCATGTGAATTGACTTTATATTCCATAATATACCCATGTTGATTTTAAAAATTATTCCAAAATTTCCAGTTAAACTGTCTAATCTTTTGCCCAATTCTCTAAGTGAAACTGATACACCAGGGACATGTACTGATCCTGTCCTGGACTCACTGGGCTACACATAACCTGGTCTAAGAACCAAACCAAAAGTTAAAAGATACCAAGGATGGCTCTATGGTCATGAAAGTGAATCCAAGGACCTGGTCACCAGGAGAGGAAATGCTGAGACACAGCATAAGCAGGGGACTTAGCAAGGCAAGCTTGGGGCACTTGGGGTTGATCTGAGGGATGAAGGAAGGCATCAGAAGACCTGAAAGAGGTGGCCAAAGTTCTGAATATACACATAAGCTGCATAATTACAAGCATCACCAGGTACCACTTGCATCTTGGGTGGAAGATGCAACCTCTACTGTGGCTTTGGCTGCCAGCCAGAGTGGGAGTTTTATTGACAACTTATTGGAGTCCTTCTCCCCATCAAGCTTTCATGATAATATTCTTGCGGCTCTCCATTTGAGTCTCAGATTCAAAAAAAAGTCCTTCATCTACCTTCTCCAAGGCCATTATCACCACTTATTATAATGCCATTAAGATGCCCCATCACACTACAAAGAAGCCCTAGGCTTATAATAAAATCAAAATTTCTTTGTTTTCTCCCAAGGCAATTAAAGGGGAAGAAATAGGTGGGTCCTGAGGCAGGCATCACTGAGACTATGCAGAGGAAAGACGCGAGGCTGGGCAGCGGCAGTCAGTAGGAAGTTCCTGTCTCACTTCTGGGCTGGGGACAAATAGAAAGGCCTGTGAATCAGGCTGATGGACATTTGCTCATAGGAGCAGCACGGCCTCCTGCTCCCTGACTCCTGTCAGCCTGCTTTGCTGTGCTGGCTTCCAGCAAGGGACCGTTTCCTCCATTGGGCCTTCCTCGCCTCCCCAGGAGGTTTCCCCTGAGCATAGACTGAATGCCAGCAGCATCCACCAAGCTCTGTGGTCTTATCTACTGATTGGCCAGCATAGCCTTGCAGAGGCTCTAGTCCAGGAAGAGCACCCAGGTTCCCAATAAGAGAAGATTCAAGGATTGAGTTGACAAGCCAAAACAGAATATGTGTGCGAAGCAGCGAGATCAGAGAAATGGAGAGAGATGGAACCAGGGAGCAGTGTGTTTAGTAAGAGTGGAAAGAACATAAAGAAGAGGGAAGGAAGAACCCTAGAAGGAACCCTCAGAACCACATGGGGCCACGCGTATCGGACAAAGCTCCCCACCTTCACAAGAATGAACCTGCAGGATGCAAAACTGAGAAGTAACCAAGACAACCTAAACTGGTGAGCAGAAGAGTGGCCCACCCTGCTGCGTGTCCTGGGAGATGTAAGCAGCGATGACTCGAAAAGGACCTGTAGACACGAGACTGCAGCTTCTGAGGCTTCTGAAAGAGGTGACATTGTTCCAAAGTGTCCAGACCGGAGCATCATCTCCCTGATCCAGTCTGAGATTTGTCTGTGACTGAGAAACACACTGTCTACATGCAGGCAGTGTAGTTCACAACGGGGCCAGGCTACCTGTTCCGGAATGAATAGGGTGTGTGCAGAGGAGAAGGGCAGAAAGGAGCAGAGGAAGTCAGACCTGCATGGGCTTCAGGTCGTGGCTCATCAACAGCCACACGGAAGATGTGGGAAAGAACAGGACACCCACGTTACCTGGAGGTTCCTTTTTTCCCTGCAGAAGAGGGAATGGCACAAGCATTCAGGAGGGAGACGGCAGATGGACCGGCTGGTGAGTTAACTAACGTACTGCTGCCATCCCTTGTAAATCTAGCCTTCTTGTTGTGTTTTCAAAATATCGACAGGCTTGAGTGAACTTGTTGCTTGAATTAATAGGGAAAATGGGACTCTGGCCTTCGGAGGTCTCCACAACCTCCCTCAGGTTAGGATCAGACTTCATGACGGTCTTGATTTCCTAATTGGAATAGCTGTGCATTTCATTCATTCAGAGGGAAATTGAGCAGTCGGTGGACTATCAGACGCACTTTCTTTATTTAATTCAAGTTTATGCAAAATGCATTTATTGAGCTGGGTGTGGGACTAAAATGATAAAGAAGAATCATAGTTCTGATAGAGGGTAATCTTTTTATGAGTAATTCAGGCTATTTGAGAAATTAAAACATAAGGAGGTGAGGTATTTAAAAGGTGTGAGATGGACATTTGGAAATACGTTTGTGTTTAATATAATTAGAGGACTGTATGTATGACATTAAGGAAGGCGGTCATTTGTTGAACAGCTACCAAGCACCTGGTATAGTCCCAGGGCTGGGGACAGGAGGACAGGGGGCAGTAGGGAGATGACCCGCCCCCTCCTCCATGAGCTCTCGGTCCTGTTGAGCAGACAGACAGGTCCACAGCAAACTCTAATATAAAGTAATGTAACTGGGCCCTTCACCCCCCAAAGTTTCCTTCTTCCCCCTTCCCACTTCTTCCCACTCCTATTCCTGCCCCAAGCCCCGGTCGGGGCTCTTCAACCCAGTTCATGATTCCCAGCCAGGGGCTGAGGGCTGGGGTCGTTTCAGATGATTCACCTGTGTCCCCGAGGTGTGTTGGTGACCTCGCTCTCTAGGGGAACAAGGTAGGATTCATACAACTGATCCCCCGTTTAAGAATCTTTGCTTCAATCAGGTGTGGTAATTTGTTATTTTGGTATTTGGTGCTTGTCGTTTTGGAGACCACGAGGCGGTGGGAGCGACTGCCCATCACTTCAGCCCCACAGCGCGCCCCCATAGGCACTGAGATATGTTCCAAAGCAGGTGAAGGAGGCTTCTGGGATGTGGTAGGGGCAGAAGAAAGAAAAGCAGCAATGCTAAACCAAACAGGTGAAAGAGGAACTGGAAAGGGGAATGAGGTCAGTGGGGAGACACGGAGTGACACCTGCTGGTGAGCAGACGCAGTGCAGCCACCTTGGAGCCCAGCCCTCTGGTGAGGTGGAGGCATTGTCAGGCAGGGCTTTGGTGGGGGAAGGAGGGGTGCTGAGCACGTGGTGAGGACTTCTGACAACCAAGGAGGGGGAGGAGGGAGGAAGCCAAGGGAGATTTGGATACCAAAAAACAGCATCAAGGGGGAGCCCCTGCTGAGGGAGGCCAGGAGACAGCCAAAGACCAGAAGCTCAGTCTGAACGTGGTGTGGTGGGGAGGACGTTGCCCGGTGGGAGAAAGCACCAGGAAGATTAGCCTTGGGGAGAATCCCAGGCCCTGCAATAACCTCGCCTGTGCATCCCTCTCAGCCCCCTCCCCCAGCACTGAGAGTGGGCCTGAGTGTGCAGTGCTATCCAGACGTACCTCCAGCCGAGCCCTGAGTGGCTCAGTGCAGGGAAAGGGCAACGGACTGGGAACAAGGGGACTCGGGCTTGGGGGAGACCAGCTGTGAGGACTGAGTGGGGCATTTCGCCTCCCTGACCCTGAACTCCTCCCACAGCAGCACGGGGTGGTGACACGGTTCTGTCTCCCGTGGGGCTTGGGAGGAAGGGGGCTCTAACAGAAACACATACAAAAGTGCATTGTAAATGGTAGAATGATGAACATGTATAAGGGACTCTGACCAGTTTTCCTTTCCTCCTCTTCCTCAACAGACAAAACGGTTGTGGTAATGGCAGGGAATGGGTTGACCTTCTATGATGATTCCCAGGCATTAAAATGGCCAGGGTGGTCGCACTGTTTTGAGTTGCTATAGGAATCCCATTCCTCGCTCCACTTTCTGTGGCATAAATCCTCAGAAATAGCTTCTCTAGCATAAACACTCATTTCTATAAAAAAAAAAAAAAAAGCACTGGAGGCAATTAAGGTTCTGCAAACACAATCTGAGACTTAGCCTCCGCTGAGTCCAGAGGTTGAGAGCAGTCGCTGGAGGCGGACTGCCTGGCTTTGAATCCTGACTTCACTACATAGTAGCTGTGTGATCTCGGGTGTGTTATTTAACCTCTCTGAGCCTCGGTTCTTCATCTGCAAAATGAGGTTAGCAAAAGTATTGGCTTTATAGAACTGCTATAAGGATTAAATGTGTTTGTGCCTATAAGCTTACCTGTACCTTAGTGCCTGGCTTATAGTAAGAGTTCAATGAATGTGACCTTCGATTACAATGTGATGAGGAAGGTATGTGGTGATGAGGATGAGGATGATGATGAAGAGGAAAACAATGGTTGTGGTGGCGGTGATGGTAGTAATGGTGGTAATGATGGGCTGTTTGGTTTCTAGGGAAGCTCTTCACACTTCCCCAAGCGTAATGGGCCCCTCCACCCAGCATTTCTTCCCAGGAACTCCAACCACTTCACACACGCACACGTACACAAACAATGTCTCATGAAAGCTAATGTTATAATTATAAATGACAGGGCATGGGATGTGAACTTGAGAAATACGGGTCAACCATCCTGGGGCCCCACTGACTCATTTCATGTCACCAGAAGAATCCCTCAATCTCTGAATGACTCACTTCTCGCTCTCCTGAACAAACACAATGCTTGCCTACTCTGTCATGTTCAAGAACAACTGGGTTTATTTTGTTAGACAGCTTTGAACTTGTTGGATGAAAGGAGCTATTTAAGTACAAAGGAGGAGGTGAAGGTGTTTGGGCCAGGGGCTAAATTAAGACTCATCAAAATGGCTCTTTCTTATGGGGACCCACTCTTAGGTAAGCGCCTCAGAGGTGTGTCACCTGTGCCCAACACCTCCACCACTTGGGAAACAGCAGAGGCACAGGGGAGGGGAGAGGAGGGCTTGACAGCCTTTGACCCTTCTCCCAAAGCTTCCTCTGGAGTCCTGAAGCCTCCCAAGCAACAGTCCTGTCTGCACAGACAGTGGCCTCCAGGTAAGATTCTGGGCTTGAGGGCTGTTGGAGGCAGAGCGACCAGGCCCTGGCTTAGCTTTCTCCACCCCTGGGGCTTGGGACAGTGCTCACTCCTGCACCAGATGGGCTGGATTCAACAACCATGAGCCAGACTTTGTAAATGTCTCAGCAAGCGCCTTCGATTCAGAAGGTTACAGAGTGGAGAGGAACATGGTTTATTGGCTCCTCTTGAACATTTGTGGTTTCACCAACAAATAAGACCTAGAAAGCTGGAGTCATAGAATTTGGGGGCTAGAAGACCCTCTACAATCATCTCATCCAGCCCCATCAGACACCTGAGTCCCCACCTCAACATCCCCACTGAGTGGTTGCAAAGACCCTGCTTGAATATCTCCAGAGATGGGAAACCCACAGCCCCTCATCTCTGGCCAGTTGCAATGCTGCTTTCCAGAGACATGCTGTTCTCGGCCACAGCTGCCTAAATATGGGGCCTGGGGTCCATGTGTCTATTGCCTGCAAGTTTTGAGCCCAGCAGCTGCCAGAAGGACTTGCCGGTGGGACCCGTGGAGGACCTTGGGTGACCCAGTTTGACTGACCCTTTCTAGACTGAAAGTCTGACAGGCTCAGCAATCACCACCATTTAACATGTCCAGAGTTTCGTAACACGCAGCGGAAATTCGCTATGTCAGTGGTCTGAGGCATTCCTCGCCCACGGGACTTGCCAGGAGAGCAAGGCCACACCTTCTGCAGAGCAAGTGGCCAGGCAGGGGCTCATTCCTCAAACAAGCCCCCTAACCCAGAGGTTCTCAAATGCGAGAGTGCATAGAATCATCTGGACGTCTTGGTAACCAGACTACTGATTCAGAAAGGCAGGGATGGGTCTCAAGAATTTGAATCTTCAACAAGTTTCCAGGTAATGCTGCTGCTACTGGTTGGAGGACCGCACTTTAACAGCCATCACCGCATGCCTTCTCATGTTCAAGTGTTTTTCCTGTCAAAGCTTCCAGAGCACGGGCTTTGGACCTAGTTCAGATAGACTGGGGTTCAAGTCTTGACTCAGCAGCCAGAAACAATGACAGCTGCTCCCTGTTAGCAGGGTTTCTGTGGGGCCCTTGGTGGCAATGTGTGTACAGCCCAGCACAGCATCTTGCTCCAGTTGAGCATGAGGTCACGAAGGCTGACTTTATGCAGGGTGTGCTGCCAGAGGAGGCCCAGCAGAACCTGTAGGTGGAGCTTTTCCTTTGCATGAGAACCACGTTGCTTCATCCAGGTAAAGGGGGGCAGGGGGGGTTATTAAGTGTGTGTATCTTAAAAACTGTGTGAATGTGGCTCTAAATAGGCTTGAGCAGGTTCAGAGCCAGGCATGTCTCCTCTGTGCCAGTTTAGCCCCAGCCATCAGTGGCTTTGCCATCTCCCAGAACCACCCTGGTGAGCGAGCCACAAGCCCTACTTCTCAGGGAACAGCTGGCCCAAGGAGCTCTCAGCAACGCTGTCAGCGTGGAATGGAGAAACAGACCCAGCAGGCAGAGGGCTCTTTTTTGCTGCAGAAGTGAAATTTATTGGTAAAATAAAAACAAGGCTACCTGCCCCGTCTCAGAGAGACCAGGAAGCAGTGGAAGAGAGAAAATAGAAGAGAGAGAAGGAAGCACAAGTCCAGGGGCCAGAGCTGAGCTGCTGGACGGGAAGGCCCAACAACAGAGAAGCGCCCCCCCGCGTGGCCTGTCTCCCTGGGCTGGCTGAGGAAGTAAGGCTCAGATGGCAGGCCTGGGGGAGCCGAAGGAACGTTTTCCATTTTCTGGTACCTCAGCTGAGGAACATGTCATCATCCAGGCAGTGAGCAGGGTCCACAGGAGGCCTGAGGAGGCCTGGCAAGGCAGGGAGAGCAGGTGCTGCAGGCTGCAGGGGCTGGACAGAGGGTGCTGGAGGCTGGGGTCGTGCATGGGTTGCAGGGAAGCCTGCGGGGAGAAAACAGCTGCCTATAACACTAGCATTGGAAGTACACAAAAGACAAAAGTATATAGGTACTTTAGAATTGGAGGGGCAACAGGATTTTAGACCTTAGAGGTCCCTTTAGAAAGGGGGTGTCTTTCCGGGCCCAGAGTCCAGTGAAGCTGTGGCCCGAGCTCAGCACCCGTGTGTAAAATGAGTGTTACCCGCCATGTGGAAGGGCACGAGGTAGAGAGAAAGGCAGAAGGGCTGATGGATGAGAGCGGACCAGACATCGGCCATGCTCTTAATTTAAACACAGCCCCTAACCTTGTTCCGTGTCGCTCAAAGGGCTGTAATAGTCATCCTGCCCTTTTCACAACTCTACTGAGGAACTGCGTGAGAGTAGGTGCTAGTCCCCGTGCAGTATTTTCTAATGCCGAGTATGAAGATCCCGCTACGTCTTCCAGAGAGAATTTAGTAAAACCTGAACGCACTGAGCTCCCTGTATGGTAACCCCTGTGGCAGTGGCTAGCACCTAGGACAGTCATGTGGTCAACACAATGGCCAGCATGAGGTGAAAACTCCTGCATGCCTTCCTCACATCCAGGCAGCTCACCAGCTTACCGGGTAGCAAGTTTGTCTTCAAAGATGGCTTCTGCAATGCCACCCCCCCTTTTGAGGTCATTGCCAATAAGAGGTCCCTGCTTTCACACATGACATTGACACAGACACAAGGTGACATACTTGCAGTCCTCGCTCTCCAGCAGGCCCCGGTACGTGGCGATCTCGCACTCCAGCCGGGCCCGGACGTCCAGCAGCACCTGGTACTCCTGGTTCTGCCGCTCCAGGTCAGCCCGGATCTCGGCCAGCTGCTCCTCCACAGTGCTGATCAGGCTCTGCATCTGGGCCAGCTCGGTGCCGTAGCGGGCCTCAGACTCGCACAGGGAGTTCTGCAGACAGTCCTTCTGTGGTGCCAAAGAAAAGGAGGAGCAAGTTAAAAATCAGGGATGGATTCCTGCCCTCAGGCTCTGCAGTCAGACCTTGACGCCCCAAGACATTTCCAGGCCCGGAGAACAGTCCAGCGCCTATTAGCGTTCCCCAGCTGGAGGAACTGCCAACGTGCCAGTGTACTATGGCTCTTCATCAAAGACCTTAGGATAGGTTTGCAGAACCGCCCTCATCTGGGTTAACGTTCATTCCCTCAGCATCCGCATCCATAAGAATGTTTAATGCAAAGGAAATGAGGTTCAGGTTGAAGCTGTGTCCTGGTCTGTATTTAAGGGTGGCATGTACTGCATCCGGAACTGCTCGTGGGAGTGGGAGCCAAGCTGAGCCTTCCGTGCACACGAAGGAGCTCACCAGGTTGTGCTGAGCCTGAAGCTCCACCTGCAGGGCGTTCACCGTGCACCTCAGCTCCAGGATCTCCGACTGGCAGCACTGCAGCTCCTCGGAGCAGGACATGGCCTGCAGGCTGATGCCCTCCGACTGAAGCACAGAGGATCAAGCAACACGGGTCAGCTCGCTGACCCACATGGAAGCCGGGCTCCCCTGCCCTCCCCCCGCCCCCCGCTCTGCGGC
>JAPYXV010004096.1:0-11659 GCA_028533065.1 Trachops cirrhosus
GAGAGGCACTGGCAGCTGTAGAATGGGCATGGGTGGTCCCACATTCACATGTGGTGGATACAAATTGGGATGGATACCTTGGGAGTGAGCAATCTCCAAGCCCCAGGCCAGACCACACCACCCAGGGTTCTAGTGCTGAGAAGATAAATTCCCCAAACTTCTGACTATAAAAACCAATGGGGGCTGGAGTGGTGGAAGAAACTCCTGGATTTTCAGGCAACTCCACTTAAAGGGCCCACACAGTCTTAAAACATGTGCAAACTGGCCCACGCTGAGATTCGACACCAGGGCAACAGCTGGAAGGGCTCCAGTTGCATATGGAGAGTCAGTGGAGTGACTGAAAACAGGGCGAGTGCTGAGCAACCACCCAGAAGGCAGGCAGCAGCACAGTCCCCTCTGAACCACAGAGCGGGAAATTGGTGAAGCAGGTTGCCCTACCTGTGAGATTAGCAGGGGCTCCACCCCACACAATTTACAGGTGCCTTTAACAGGGAGTCAAAGCAGCTCTACCTAACACACAGAAGCAAATACAGGGAGGCTGTCAAATTGGGGAGACAAAGAAATATGGCCCAAATGAAAGAACAGATCAAAACCCAGAAAAAAAACCTGAATGAAATGGAGATAGCCAACCTATCTGATGCAGAGTTCAAAAACACTGGTGATCAGGATGTTCAAAGAACTCACTGAGTATGAGCAACAACATAAAGGAAGAAATGAAGGTTATGCTAAGTGAAATAAAGAAAAATATACAGGGAACCAACAGTGAAGGGAAAGAAGCTGGGATTCAAATCAATGATTTGGAACAAAAGGAGGAAATAAACATTTAACCAGAACAGAAAGAAAAAACATGAATTTAAAAAAAAAGGAGGATAGAATAAGAAGCCTCTGGGGCATCTCCAAACATGCCAACCTCTGAATCAAGGATGCCAGAAGGAGAAGAGGAAGAGTAAGAAATTGAAAACTTATTTGGAAAAATAAGGAAAGAAAACTCTCCTAATTTGGCAAAGGAAATAGATGTACAAATCCAGAAAGCACAGATAGTCCCAAACAAGTTGGACCCAAAGAGTACCACACCAAGACACATAATAATTAAAATGCAAAAGGTTAAAAATAAAGAGAGAATCTTCAAAGCTGCAAGAGAAAAGCAGAGTTACCTACAAAGGAATTCCCATAAGACTATCAGCTGATTTCTCAAAAGAAACTTTGCAGGCTAGAAGGGACTGGCAAGAAGTACTCATAGTGATGAAAAGCAAGGAGGTACAACCTAGTTTAATTCTATCAAGCAGAAATACCATTTAGAATGGAAGGGCAGATAAAGTGTTTCCCAGACAAGGTGAAGCTCAAGGAGTTCATCATCACCAAGCCATTATTACATGAAATGTTAAAGGGGCTTATTTAAAAAAAAGAAGATCAAAACTATGAACATTGAAAAGGCAACAAATTCATAATGTCAACAACTGATTCTAAAAAACAAAAACAAAACAAAACAATACAAAAACAAAACAAAACAAAACCCTAAGCAAACAACCAGAACAGAAACAGAATCATAAGTATGGAGATCACTTGGAAGGTTACTAGCTGGGATGGGGAAGGAGAATGGGGGGAAAGGTACAGGGAATAAGAAGCATAATTTGTAGGTACAAAACAGGCAGGGGGAGGTTAAGAATAGTACAGGAAATGAAGAAGCCAAAGAACTTATATACACAACCCATGCTCATGGACTAAGTGGGGGATTGCTGGAAGGAAAGGGGGTACTGGGTGGAGGGGGGCAAAGAGGGAAAATGGGGACAGCTGTAATAACATAATCAATAAAATATATATTTTTTTAAAAAGAAGCTGTCCCCACATCTTTAAACAGAGTCAAAAAGCACAGATAATGTTAAGATAAAATTTCAGTGAGAAATAAAGTTTTCTGATGAAACACAAGGCAGTAGAGAACATAATTTGAGAAATAACAATGAATAATAGACTTTTCTGTAGTTCATTTTGAAAAATAACTATTGCACTCAAACATATTTCACTGTTTCCACATGTCAGAAGATACTAAACTCTATAACGGTAAAAAGATATTTGGAAGTCATTTTCCTAAGACTGATGATGAGATTGCAGTGTTTCAAGGTGCTCCTCCTTGATTTGTTTGAAGTAGAAATTCATGCTTGTCCAGGCTCTCACCTTGAAGTGTGATGAGAAATAGTCAGGCAGTGACCACTAGGGGGCAGCAAATAAAATTCTACTAGCGATAAAGCCGGGCCTTGTCTAACAGTTTGGCACCTAAACGTCCTTTTTTTCCTCTTTTCTAGTCAACATCCCTAGGTTCATCTACACCCGTATTTTCCATGAGTTCTCCAATATCAAGAAGATTTAACAATTTGTTTGGAAAAACAGGTATGTACTGACTGACCACTAGGCACTCCCTGTGTTGACCCAAGCAAATTGCCCTGATGGGGAGTCTCAAAACCCTACTTTCCCAGTCAGTCCCCACTTGATGGCCTCATTGGGGGAAGAGGTTAAATGCAGGAGCTCGATTACATTTTCCCAAACCACCAAGAGGCTGGTACAGAGGGTAACTGCCTTCCGTGGACAAGTAATAACTTACAAAGAAGAAGATTTAGAGGATCTAGAAAAGCCTGCAGTGAGCTGTCTGTCAACCATAAAAATGGAAACTGAACTGCTGGCCTTGTCCAACACAGAGCTCTTTCTGTTCATGTGAAATACGGCTAGGTGGGTTATACTTTTGGGCTATGGTGCAGCAAAGAATGTTTATAAGAGCACACTGCAGGAGCCATGCTCTGGGTTGTTTTCCTCCCCTTTTTTTCCTTTCCTTTTTCATTTTTTGGAGAGTGCTTGTTCTACATGTTGATGTTTCTAAAATTATGCATACATATATGAGGGATCACCCAAGTTAGCTATTTTATCAGAAATATGGACAATAAAAACGCCCACCTTGGATGTACAAAATAAATAACATTAATGGCTTTGGGCAATGAGCCTCAGCCATTCTGGCAAGCCGAAACCCTGTCCTATGCCGCTGTCAGCTCCAGGAAAATAAGCTCCACAATTCCTTTCAGCCTCTTGAAACCAAACAGATCTCAGGAATGCGGAATCTAGGAACATGTCAATGTTCCAGACCAAGCCTTTTAAGAATGCCTCTTTGTTGTCCAAACTCCAGAGGAGTTGGCATTTTGGGCTTCAGTCTGAGGCATTACACTGGAGGACGTGGCTTTGATTTTGAAAGTCACTAATTGGACCTGTTGTGAAATGATGAGATCTTCAGGGTGTATGAGATCTATTACACTTGACCATCACTATCACTGGAATGTATTTGCCATTTGAGTTAAAGTGAAAATAGTGAAAAATCTATGAAATGACTATACGCATTATGCAAAGCCAAGAAAAGGTGTTCATTGTTTCTGAATCACTCATCTATGAGTTGGAGTTGGGGCTCTGTTTCCTACGTCCCAGGAAATTCCTGGTCATTGCCACTTGGTAGCCTCTCAGGGTCATTAATGCAGCTCCACGCTGGCCTATTTGAGAGTTCCATAATCACTGTAACTTTGGTTTATGTTGTCAGCAGCCCCCCAGGGCCCCCCAGGCAATGATGGAAACCTTGTTAGCAGTGGCAGTTCACCAATCTGATGGTAGGGTGGCCACTGTGTCCCTTCCCTTGCTCGACACATATTCCCTACTGTGCCTGTGCTCAGTCCCCGCCTCCCTGCTGACCCAGGGCTGTCCTCCCTGCCACCCTAGCTGTCAGCACTTTTGTTGGCATCCCCTGACTTCTGCTTCTGCCTCTTCTCCTGTAGCTTTCTCTTTTCTTTCCAACTCTCTGTTTCCCTCCTCACCTTCAGCTCAGCTTCCAGGCCCTTCCCAAGAGCTTCCCCAAGTCACCTCAACCCAAGGGGACCAGAGAGGCTCCCTCATGTGGATGTCCTCAGGCCCATGCATGTGGTGGCATGTGGAGTGCTGTCCATGTTGAGATCCCTCTGTCCTTTGTAGAAATCTGGCTGCTGGTTTGATGGGAAGTAGTTAGTGCTTGTCTTGTCGGCTGCCACGCATGCTTGAGGACAGCTTTGTTTGTTCTCCGGCACCTGTGGGTCTCGGGCGGAGGGCAGGCATGGGTTTGACTCTGGGCATGGCAAGCTTATCTGGCTCTCAGACTAGAGCTCCTAGATCTGTAGGAGAGGTTCACACTCGGTGAGCATGCAGGCTGGTCCCTCAGGCTAAGCTGCTCTTCTGTTTTTCAGGAACGTACAATGTTTCCACCCCAGAAACGACCAGCACATCCATGGAAAACACCTCCAGTGCTTATTCGCTGCTCAACTAAAAACAGGAGAACCCAACCCACGTGACTCTTGGGGAGCAGTGGATGTGCTGTGAAAGAGACCCTGTCAGAGCCCTGGGTAAAGTGCTTCTTCACAGCCTTCTGGGAGTGATGCTGAAGAGACTTTTTCATTAGGAAAGAGGCTTTCTTTTGTAAAGATAGACTAAAAGTTATTGTTCCACTTAATTTGCTGCCCTACCCCCACCCGTTGTGTAATACCAAATGTGTATAGTATTTAAGTGAAACTCCAGTTTTCCAAGGCCCAACTTATCTGTCTATATTGTAAAATAGAATTTCAAAGGGACATTTTCACTTTTCACAGGTTGGGCACAAGGACAAACTTTGATTAAAATTATAAGTAAAAGGCTAGTACCTAGGAAGTACTTCAGTGAATTCAAGAAAGAAGGCAAGGAAGGAAGGGAGGAGGGAAGGGAAAAATAGAGGAAAACAGCATTAAGGACCACATTTTAAGATTTCTGTGTTCATGATCTAATTACTCAGATAATGCAACATTGAGAATTAAAAAGTGGCTCAAAAATGGAAACAGAAAGTAAGCCATGGAGAAAGTTCAATATCTTCCTGGTATTTTCTCAGCAAAGAAAGTGGGGGTGGAAATCAGTGAAAAAAATGGGGAGAAAATTATATCATCAGGATGCTTTAAGGTGGGTAATAATATTTATAAGAAATGCATGTAAGGAGACGTGGTTCTGCTGATGTTAAACACACACACACACATATTTTTTGCATTTAAGGTGTGAGCTAAGTAGGATGAATATGCAGAGGAAGTGTGATAACCATCCTTTATCAGATCCAAGCAGATCCAACTGCTGATTACGTTTTGAGAGTTTATCAGAAAAGCCATATGTTTTGCTTTGTTCCATGTTTGAAAAGCAAAAAATACATCTTTTTATATCCATTAATTGTCAAATGTGATATATTGCACTGAAAACAGATCCCAACTGTCTATATTATGTGTAACAGCTTTACCCAGGTACTTCTCTGTGCATTATAGAGTGGACTTAAATAATTTATGGCATTGTCTATTACTGTTGTTATTACTGTGGAGTTAGTGGGCCTTGGCGTGTTGTAGAGCTCTCTGTGTATTAGCTCTTTCCATCTTTAAGTTCCCAGACCAATATACATTTAGAGTTTGTACAGTCCAACCAGTGTTGATTGCAGCCACTTGGAGATCTCCCAGAAGGCAATGCCACAGCTGGCTCGTCTCTGCTCACAGTGACACTTTCCCCTGGTGAACAGATGGTGGAGGGTTTCCCAAGATTTTGATTATTTGTGATTTATGTGTATGTGCCTTTCATACAAATACAAATATTTATTAAAATTGCCTTCATTTTAAAGTTGACCAGGCACTGCAGCTACAGCAGCCATACATTCCAAACCAAAGTCATAACAAGACAATAAAATGGGGGGCCAGTCGGGAAGTGTGCGTGGGGCATGCTCCGTAAGGATGGAGAACCGACCCACTGGGAAAGTAGGACAAAAGAGGCTGAAATTCAACAAACACTAATTTATTGAAGGTTTTTTAAAAATATTTTAACTCTTTAAAAATCTCTTCCTTATATTTTTAATTCTAAATTCTACCCTGGCTTTCTTTTCTTCATGGAAAGTGGGGCAGGTAGAACAGATAGAAATATCGGCAATGCTTAGAGTAAATGAACTCTTTATTTCTGCAGTCCGAATGACACAGGCATAGACACTGATGCCCATGTTCGCCCGGAAATGGTCACTGCGCTCTTCTAACTGAAGAGTGCACTATTTAAAGTCCCTGAAGGAAATGGTTGTCAGGCTATGAAGTTCTCCAGGGCATGACCACTTTGGGCAGAACTCAGTCCTGGGAACTCGGAGAACCTGCTGAAGTAGAACTAGACATCAGGGAAAGACTGGCTGTGCCTGACCTGGTTCCTGGGCTTATATCAGGGGAATGGAGGCTACAGCACAATGCTAGCATGGCCAAGGAAAGCACAGTACTCAGGAGGAGACTATGGTTCTCATGTTCAAAAACACAATGGGACAAAAAACACTGAACTTCCACTCACTTCTGTAAGGGTCCTTTGGGAATCGTTGTGTTTGGCTTTGTGAAAGGAACCCCTGCAATGGCAGGAACCTTCGGCAGAGTTCCATAGAGTGTGGACCTGGCCCTCTGCCCACGTTCGTTAATGGAGGCACGTTCCCTCACTACACACACGCACAGAGGCGTGCATGCACCTCCCACTTTACGAGCCACACCACTGGATGCAAATTCCAGAGAAGCTATGAAAACAAAAAGATGGAGAAATGCTTGTTGGTTGCCTGCCCACCCAAAAGACCACGTGGTTCAACCTCTGTTCTTTGCCAAGTTTTTCCTAAATTAAGCAGTAGAGTTCAAAACCATAAGGGAGACCATCCATGAATCTGTACATTTTATGAAAACAGGAGTCCTTCTTGGCCCTGAGGTCACCAGTTCTCAATCAGCCATGGTTACACAGCTGCAATGGCAGATTTCTGAGGGAAGGAGGAGGAAGAGGGAACATTGGCTCTCAGGTTGGTGCAAAGTGAGATGTGTCATCTACTTCGCTTATAAAGTGCCCCATGCTTCCCCATGGTCTGACATCTCTCAGTGCATAAAGTCAGTTCCATTGGATAATATTTTCTTGCATGAAGGGACCATCCATTAAGTCAGTTTCTTGCAAAGGCACCTGTGCTAATGCTTCAGAGGTTGTGAGGCTGAAGTGTCCACAAATGAGTAATTAATATACACTACAGAAATATTCTCTGGGAAGACGGTAAGTCCAGTGGGATATGTCAGCTCTTGAATGGGTCATGTGTCTGCCCTCCTCTCCCCTGTTTCTTATTGTTTGTATGGACAAAGAGGTTAATAAAGATGCATGGATTTTTCGGGATGTAGGTTACACAGGCCAAAAAATAAAAAACACTGTGGGAAGTCATAGCCTTTGGTGGTTTGTGTAGAAAACTTCAGAGGGGTCTGTGTTAGGAAGGTTAAGGAAAAAGTTACATAGAGATGAGAGAGATTATAGCGACCAGTAAGTGCAGAAGCAGGGGTGGAATGGGAAGCCACAATCGTTGAGAAGACAGAGGAAATGAGGGTGGCCGTAGAATGCCGTGGAGGTGGAAAGCATTTCACTTGTGACGGGTGATGGTGATGTCAAACAGGGCTGCTGCATCCCAGAAAGCAAGCCAGTGGCTCAGGCCAGCAGGAGCTGGATTCCCTGAGTGTGCACAACAAAAGAGGGGCCTGTGGTGGATATTTCTTTCTTATGTATTTTTAAAAGTCAGTGAAATAGTGTCTCGTCATTTCAAACATGTTAGCTTTGAAATGAGATGCTACAGGTTTCTAAAATTAGAATTTAGGATTTAAAATCATGTCTTAGTATGCCAGTATACAACTATGTTTCTTTTCCGTGTTTATAACAATAAAATATTTTATAAGATCTGGTAAAATACATAAATTGTCTGCTCTTTTGCAATTTGCTACTATCGCTGTCTCAGGCTTCCCCCATGTCAACCACAATTTAACTCCATGATCCGAACAGTGAATGACCCCTTCCATTCTCCAGGCAAGCAGTGGGGTGGGGTGGGGGACGGTGTGCCAGAAGCTCACAGCCGAACTCAGGTGATGGACGGGACGGTGCTGATGCTTCTCCTCACACCATCCACACTCCCACTCAGCACGTGGAGCCCAGAAGCTTGCAGAGGGTTTAAACAGGGGTCCTTGAAATAAAGCTAACTTTCTGGGAAATAAACAAATTTTGTTCTGACAGTGTGCACGGCTTGGCTGGAATTCTCATGGACAGCTGAAACCAGAGCCCCAGGAGTTGTTAGCCACACATACTTCTGCAACACAGCCTCATACCTCCTGTGTTCTCTTCCTATTGCTGTGTAGCATATCACTGCAAACTCAGAGGCTTAAAACAACACTCAGTTGTTGCGCATTATCTGAGGGTCAGCAGTCTGGGCACAGCTTAACTGGGTCCTCAGCTCAGGTCAGGGTCTCACCAGGGGGTCTTTCTCCAAGCTCACTGTTTTTTTGGCAGAATTTCATTCCTTGCAGTTGTGGGACTGAGGCCCTCAGCTCCCAGGGGTGTCTTGCTGTCTCCTGCCATGGGTCCCTCCCACAACATGACAGTTTCCTTTTTTCAAGTCAGTAGGAGAACTGTGTCGATTTGAATCCCTCTGACTTCTTCCATCTCTAATCTCTAGATTCTCTTTTAAGGGACTCAGCTGATTAGGTCAGGTCCTTCCCTTGTTATTAACACAAAGTCAGATAACTAGGGACCTTAATTGCATCTGCAAAATCCCTTCATCTGTGCCATTTAATGTAATCTACTCTTGGGAGTGATCTCATAGTTACAGGTCCTGCCCGCAGTCAAGGGGAGAAGATTATGCAGGACAGTTCATCAGATCATTTAAACAAACTGCAAATGTAGGGACCCACCCCTGCCCTGCAGAATCTGTGCAAGACATTAGCTGTGGACTTGTGGCCAGTAAATATTCCTTTGTCCATAGTGGTAATCACACTTCGAAGGGTCTCTCTGGCAGTATCCATAATAAAGCTGCGAATATTCTGTCTGCTGAATACGCAAATGG
This sequence comes from Trachops cirrhosus, assembly GCA_028533065.1. NCBI lineage: Eukaryota > Metazoa > Chordata > Mammalia > Chiroptera > Phyllostomidae > Trachops > Trachops cirrhosus. Next base: position 8,924 of record JAPYXV010004096.1, read on the forward strand.
GAAGGACATACTGTTCCCCAGGGATGGTATCCAGCTGCATGGAAATCCAGGGAGAGGGCGCTGTTTGGAAAAGCTTGATTTACACAGATGAAAAGAGGCACGGCAGCTCCAGAGCTGACAGCCTTCCCCAGAGGGCATGTGTCTGGAGTGCCAGGGACAGTGAGCCCAGGGGCTAACGATGTGCCCTTGACCCTGAGGCCAACAGATCAGAGACCTGAGCTCCGGGGTGCCAGCCAGGCTTCTGAGTTTTTGTGCATCTGACCTCCCAGTCCTTAAAAATAAAGCCAAGATGCCCCTTTCACACGGGGCACTTCTCCCCTTCAACCTCTCCATGAAATGCTGCCACCTGCAGCCTGCATTTCATGCCCAGGACTGCGGAGTTTTCATACCTCAGGAGGCCATGGATCTCTTGTGGGGTTAAACCGCTGCCACCCTGTGTTTGCTTGGGCCACTGCTGCCTGTCTGGAGTTTTCTGCTTATTTGAGCTGGGTTTTTTTTTTTTTCCCTATGTAATAATGTTATATCATTAAGAAGGAAGATGTGTATTTTTGTTTTTGGAAGAATTGTTTCCCTGAAGTTTATACTTTCTCATATAAACAAGGAGGAAAGCATGCTTCCTATGAGTACTTTATACAAAAGTGAATGCAGCTTTCTTTGAACTATTCAGTAAGGCCTGGACAGCCACCCTGCCTAATAGAACTATAACGTGAGTCACGTGTATTCTAATTTTTTTAGTAGTCACATTTTAAAAAAGTAGGTAAAATTCATTTTAATCATGCATTTTATTTAACCCAGTATATCCAAATCATTATTCCAAGAGGTGATTAACGTACACTTAACGGGATGTTTTACATGTTTTGTGGTACATCCGGAGTGTAGTCACGCTTACAGCGCCCCTCGGTAGTCACAGCCTCATTCCCACTGCTTCAGAGCCTCACGTGTCCAGAGGACAGTGCATCAGGCAACACAGCTTAGAGCACAGACCAGACACAAAGGCTTCCTGCTACTCATTTCTGCTGCCTTCTGTGCCCTGACAGCAGGGTAGAAACATAAAATTAAAGCAAGGCCTGTACCACGTTATCCGGGCTGGGATATGCGTGCGCTCTGTACACAGCAGCCCCGCCCTCTGAGGGGCCTGGAAGCACACTGATAGCAGCACTCCTTGGAGACTGCTGACGTGCATGGGGCACTGGCCCCAGAAAATCACAGCCCCACATCTACCCCAGGAGGGAGGAAGTGCCTGGGGACCCCGTCAGCTCTCTGTCCTGGAGGACCAGCTGGCTGTGTCATTTGTGTGGTGAGGCAGAAGGCACAAGGCTCCTGGATAGGGCTGTCGCCTTTCCTCACTCATCTGGGCCCTTTACCATCTCCTCTGGCCCTCGGTGTGCTCACCTGAAAAATAAGGATCATCTACTTATCTGTCAAGGCTTTTGTCAAGCAAAATAAGCATAGTTTATACAAACATGCTTGTAAACTATCAAGTATTGTGCAAATGAAAATGTATTTCCATATCTCTTTGAAAGCAGAGAGGTGACCCCAGCGGGAGCTATGGGGAAGGGACATTAAGCCCCCATGACTCTCACAAGATTCCAGGGGTCATTTTAAGACCCGGTGGCCTCTTGGGGTCTCGAGAAGGGCCTGGGATCAGGGAGGGTGGGACGGTTCATCAGGTACCCATGAGGGAATGAGGTAGAGCTGGAAAAATTGTTGACTTTGAAGACTCTCTTCAAGCTAATTCTGTATGTGATGAGATATCTTACAAGGCCCCAAAGCACATGTGTAAATTGGCAGAGTTTTAATACTGTTACCCAAAGACTTACCTTCACCCAGACCTTTGGTGCTTCCCAGAAGAGTCCAGCCCCTCTTCCTTGCCTCAGAATACTGAGTCATGGGGCATGACTCAGCTTCCAGCTACACAGCCCCCAGGGCATGTATCAGATCCTGATTGACCAATGACATAGGAAGGACTGCCAGAGGCCCAGGCCTGTCACACACCCAGGTGCCTTCAGAAGCCCTCTGACGAGGGGAAGTCCCTGGAGATCAACTTCTGGCTGGAACTACTTCAGCGTCCTTTAGGTTCAGGCCTGGAGACCAGATGGCCCCAAAGGATGAAAATGTGGGGCAGGGAGAAAGCCTCACAATTGGGTTTAGTGGGTTTCCAGGGGAGGTCTTCTCTGAGTGATGCCTCCCAGGCACCAAATGGGTCCACATGGCAGACTTTCAGGGGCCCATTTCCCCAAGAGACAGCCAGCAGCAGCATCATTCACAGCCCACCCAGCCCACCCAGCCCCCCAGGAGACTCATGCCTGCAGATGCCAGGCAGTAAGCCCAAATAAGAGCACGGAACTGGCCCCGGGGCCAGCTGTGATGTGCCCACCGCCTCCGTGCCCGTCAGTGGTACAGAAGGCGTGGGGCCGCCGTGAAGCACCTGGGACTTCACACTCTCCAATCTCAAAAGGCTAGGCCTCCACCACCCCAGTCTTTCCTTCTGTCCTATCTCGATGGATATCTAAATTCATCCTCAAGCACGCTCTGGAGGGGAAACGATTCCCGTAAGTCTTTCAGTGCACGTGGAGCAGACAGAAAGAAAGAAGGAAAGATGGCCACAGTGCCGGAGCCCGCCCTACGCCGGCGGGGCCCTGGAATTTACCTCCAGATACCATTTTCCTGTGTGGGCTGGGCATGGTCTCTTGCAATTTAGATACAGTCCTCTTGTGTATTTCAAACATGATTTTC
>JAPYXV010004097.1:0-11659 GCA_028533065.1 Trachops cirrhosus
TTTGGTAAGTTGGCTATCTCCTGCTGTTGGCTTCTAGTGGGTAGAGGCCAGGGGTGCTCCTAAACATCTTCCAATGCATGACAGCCCCACAGCAAAGAATTATTTGGCCAAAATGTCAATAGTACCAAGAAACTTCACAAACTGCTTTTGACATGTTTGATCAATCACAGCACCTTCTCCACACACTGAACAAATCTTTGTTTTTGCATTTCAGTTGCATTTAACCTTTTTTGAAATAATAAAGCATAATATGCCAATAATGTTGTACATCTTCCATCTTCAGCATTGAAATGACTGTACCAAAGTTTACCAATTTTGATGAGTTTTTTAATGCATGCTGATATGACAGCTGTCAAAATACAATCTAACAAACTTGTTTTGAATGAAGTTAAAGACAACTAAGCACTACTAGAGCCATCATACTGAAAAAAAAAAAACAACTAAACAAACTTTTTGGCCAACCCAATATTTAAAAGCTAGAATTAATAGTATAGACTTACAGTCTGGCTATGGAATATGAGAGAGAGGGATACAGGATAACTTCAAGATTGTTGGTGTGATAAAACAAAACAATGGAAATGCCATTTACTGAAGTGGGGGGACTGGAAAGAATGGCGATTTTGGTGGGAGTGTACATATAGCTGAGTTTTAAGACTTGTCAAACTTGAGTTGCCTTTTAGACATGTATGTGGTGATGTACCACATAGTACAGCTCACTATGGCCTACAAAAGTGAAGTCCTTATTGAAGACAGAAACTTGGGAGTTTAATAAAGAATAGAAGGTATTCAAAGGCATGACACTGAATGTGATCAGTAAGAGAGCAGAGTGAGGAACACTCTAACATTTAGAGAATAGGAGTAAATCAGAGATGGGGAAGAACCAGCAATGGAGTCTGTGAAGGAGATTTAAAGAGGGACAGAGAGAAGAAGGAAAAGAGAGAGAGAGTGAAAGACAGAAAAAAAGAGTATAATGTAATAAACATACTAGGTAGATATCAAGTGAGGAAATTGTTTTAAGGATAGAATTATCAACTGGCTAATGTAGCTGATAGGTCAAGTGGGAATAACTTTTAGCTTTAATGCTGAGGATGACATTGGTAATCTTCAAAGGGCAGCTTCAGTGGAATGTATTCAGACCAAATGGGAGGAACTGAGAGGCAGGGAGTATATTTTGCTGTAAAGAAAATGACAGAGATTCAAAAATGATTGAAGGAGGACTAGAACCATAGTGGGTTTTCTGTTGTTGACCCTGTTAAAGTAGGAAGAAATATTCCATTTTTATGCTGATGTGTAAGATCCCACAGACAGGGGAAAAATCATTTGAGAGAGAAGATTTCTGGGGAAATTTTAAATTGTATATTCTATTTCAGGAAATTCTGAACCCATCCAAGGTAACAAGTTATAAAATGCTGGTCTCAGGGAACCTATCTCCAGGATTATTGTAACCTCACTCCTGAGTCTTTATTTTACCATATTCTGAGGAGTTTTCTGTGAGCATGACACAGTAATCTGAATGGTAAGATGAAACCTTAGAGAAAGGAAGTGAGTGGATTTTACAATTGCTATCGAGAATTCTAAAAGAATTATATGTAAGGAACTGGATTGTACTGGCATCGTTAAAGACATTTTAGCACTGGTATATTTTATATCTAATGGAAGACTACTGCAAATGGGGTTTTTATGATCTGAATAGATTGATACCATTTCTCCATTCCCCTTCTTTCTAAGTGTTCACTGAAAAACATAACAATAAAATGCAATGTGATAGATATCTGTTTAATTATCCTTATGCTTAAATGCATTATATAAACTCTGCAGACATGTATACTGCCTGGTTTTAAATAGTCAAATAAGGCTACTTTCATGAAGTCAATGTTGCTGGCTTGAGATCAGCTTCTGAATTTTAGCCACATGGGCAACTTTAAAAAGTTGATAGATTTATAGATACAGATATATCTCAAATCAGATAGTGGTTTTCAAGTCAATTCTTATTCCTTCCCTGAGACATCACATCCAAATAATATCAATGGGAATAGTATGCAATACAACCAAACCTTTTATTAATACCTTCCTTTTTTAAAAATACTCATATAATTGTACTTTCTTACCTTTCATTTTTATGAGTTTAATTATATATAACACAGTGAGGATCATCATTAAAAATAATAGTAGCTAACACTTATAAATGCATATTACCTGCAGGATATCATTTGAAGAACTTTACATATATTAACTCAGTTTTTCCTTTCAATAATGTAATGTGGTAGTTATATTATTTTACCTCCATTTTAAATATACAAACATGAGACACAGATAATTTAAAGAATATGCCTAAGGTTATATGGTAGTAAATGATGAAGCCTGATTTTATAATGTTCTTGATGAAGCTCAAGAGCATGACTTTCAACTGTTATGTTATACTGCTATCAAAAAACAGTCATAAATTCACAATTGGTTCTAGAATAAGATTCTGGTTGAGAGATTCTGGGAAGGCTTTTAATACTGTTTAAAGGGGCAACAAGAAATTTGTTGCACAGCATCAGAGAAACTGGAGCTGCAGTAGCCACCTTATAACCATGAGGAAGGATTATAGCTGGCTCAATGATAAAGGCAAAGGTTAAAAATAAAAGAACTTGAGTCTATGTCATTGCTGAAGCATTGAATTATCCAATCTTAGAATAATCACCCATCTTCCTGCAATTCTGTTATATGAGATAAGAAATGATCCTCAGTGTTCAAGTCACTCCTAATTACATCTGCTATTTCTTATAGAAATATATACCACCAGATGAAGGGGGAAATGCTCTAGGCTCCTCATGATCAGTAATTGAATCCTTGGCACTCATAAAAGAGTGCCAAGAGAGGCAAGGAAAAGTTTAAAGTTAAATAAGATTTTTTATTTGATCTCTGTCTTTGAAGGCAAACTATACAGATTCTTAAGTTTCTAAATATACTAGGAAAATTAAATTAGTCATTTTTTTCTGCTTTACTCTTAAAGAACCAATTCTGTGTTTTCACCATTGGTCATCAGTCTTATGTTCTTTAAGTTATATTCAACTCTTCTTTATCTTTCATCTCCTGAAGAACATCAGCAAACAATGGTTACAAACAGAGGCCCTGACCTCAGACTGATAGCATTCAAGTTCAAGCCCCCAACTTCATGTCCTGCCAAATCACAATGGAACCAGAGACAAAAGGAAAATTCAGTAAAAATGATCCTTTCCTCATTTAAAATTTTGATATTTTTGTCATCACAAATCTTTGCATTAATTTAGAATTTTTTAATATTGCATTAAAATATCATGTATTTTAATTACTGAGTTTTTTAGAACACTGAAATTTTGTATCTAAGGTTAGTTCTTTATTCATTTCAGGCTTGTCCTGGTGCTTATCCCACATAATAGGTGTGTGATATTTGGAAAACCAACATTCCGAATGTTGAAATCAACATTCCAACAACCACATATATAAAATTCATTGAAGCCTCTACTTTCCAAAGTCACTATACTAAATCAGGACCTCACCCCCTCATGCCGGTTCTCTCCATACTCTCTCTGCTTATACTCCAATTTATAATATACCCAGCTATAAAAAATAGCATAAATGTTGAGGAAAAAAACAAAGAATTCTGTGTTTCAGTTTTCTGGACTGTGAAATAACAATAGGAGTAATAATACTTACATTACAAGGTGTTATGAGTATTTTATGAGATAATACATGAAGTGTCCAGAAAATCTCCAGCCATTATTAATATAATGAGAACAGTGTGTACGACATCGATACAAGCTGGCAGCCAAGGAGAGTGGACTGGAATGCCCATGCATGAACAATGATGACTTTACTGTACTAGTCAGTGGGGGCAGCAGATGCCACTGAGTGAGCATGTGTACTGTGTGATTGTTGCATTCAAAATGAGTGAGTAGAGCAACTAATCTGCATCAAATTTTGTGTTAAGCTTGAATATTCCTCCAAGGAATATTCAAATGATTCAGAAGGCTTTCAGAAACAATGCAATGAGTGCAGCCAAGTAAAAGTGTGTCGTAAATGCTTCAGAGATGGTCAAGAATCTGTTCTGGAAGGCCTGCAAAAAGCAGAACACCTGAGAATGTTGACCATGTATGGACTGCAATCAGTAAAGACTGGTGACTGACAGTGTGAGAACTAGAAGCTGATCTGGGGATTCCAAAAACTACTGTATTCAAGATTTTGATGCAGAATCTTGGCATGAAACATGTTGTGGCAAAATTCATTCCGTGGCTTCTGCTACTAGAGCAGAAGGAACATAGTGCTGCAGTTGCTAATGACTTGATTCAAACCACTACCAGTGAATCACATTTCCTCAAGAAGGTCATAACCAGAGATGAATCATGGTTCTATCTGGAAATGAAAGCCTGGTCATCGCAATGGAAGTCTCCTGGTTCTCCACACCCAAAAAAGATGAGGCAAAGTTGCAGCAAGATCAAGACAATCTTAACTGTGTTTTTCTATTTGCAAGGTGTTGTACAACATGAGTAGACCCCTCCATGTCAAACAACTGATAAGGGGAACTACCTCAATGTTTTTTGGTGGTTGATAGATGCAATATGACTAAAAGCAGCCACAGCCATGGGCCACTAGTGATTGTCAGTTTCATCATGACAATGTGTCTGCTCTTGCATCATGTCTAGTACAGAATTTTTTGGCAAAACATCAAATCACCCAGGTGTCTCAGCTCCTCTACAGCCCAGATTTGTCACCCTGCAACTTCTGACTTTTCTCAAAACTAAAATCACATTTGAAAGGGAAGAGATTTCATACAATTGATGAGATTCAGGAAAATACAACAGGGTAGCTGATGGTGATTCCAACAAGGATTTTGCAGTGTTGGGAACAGTGGAAGACATGGGGAGAACTGTGTGAGGTCCCAAGGTACCTACTTTGGAGGAGACTGAAGCATCACTGTCCTATGTACAATGTTTCTTGTATCTTGTATCTTCTTCAATACATGTCTCTATTTTTCATATTATAAGGCTGGATACTGTCTGGACCGACCTCAAACATACAAATCACATAGCATAGTGCATGGTAATTAATAAATGTCAATGTGGAGAAACAAAGAAAGATTGTTTTTAAACATTGAATGATTCAGAGGCTTTTCCCAGTTTGCTAGCTGGGACTAGCAGCTTCCCCACTCTTCAGCACCAACCTCTGTGTAGGGACTCACCTGATCTCAGAGTCTCCAAATGCTGTACAACTGCCATTTCTAGTAAGTTCTTGGGTATTTAGTGCCTAAATTCTGACTGTATGGTATCCAGATAAAAGGCTGCTCTCATGTATTCCTTATCAAACAAAAGAGCAACTGAGAGGAAAGGTCTCTAGATCTGACTGTCAACATCTGTCTGCACTCCATGGGTCCATGGCACGGCAGCAGAACAGTCATCTTCTGATTCTGCTAATGAGTCTCTGACTGCACAGAGAAGTAAATTCCTGCAAGGTTATTTACACAGCTACTCCTCATTGCAGCTCGTATTCTAACCCACGATTCCAGCCCCCAGTGCCTGCATTCAACTACTTTGGTTCTTTTCCTGCAGGTCATGTATTCTTCTGTTTTTCTTGCTTTGTGTTTTGCTCATTTGTTTGTTTTTCACTTGCTATTTATGCTTAGCAAATAACTTCTGTTTAGATCATATGAATTTACTGAATGATATGGGTCAGGCAGTAAGCCAGGCAATCAAAATATTAAGATGAATAAGACTGTTTTCACCTTTGAGATACTTATGGTCTGATCAAGGAGACAGAAGTTTCTAAAGTACAATATAATAAATGTAAATCTTAACACTGTTAATATCATCATAAACTAATATTTTATAAAGACATACTATGTTCATTATTCAACATTCCAAGTTTAAAATATTCTACCACCCTTTCCTATATTTATTTACTTATTCATTCATTATTTCACCTTAACATTTATTCAAATGTTTATTGAGCTCATACTTTGTGCTAAAAAATTGTAAGTATTAGAAAATAAGTAAAATAGAAAAGCAAATCTCCTTCTTACAAATTTAGCAAATCACTGAAGAGAGATATTAAATAAATAATCACATCCTTATATAAATATACACAACTTGGAGGAACTATGAGTAAAGAGTAAAAAGTATAATGTAGAATTGTAATAGAATAACTTGATTTTCATTGAAAATTCGAGAAAGGTTTCTTTAAGAAAATAAATTTAAGTGAGCACTGAAAGATGTATAATAGCTGGTTTACAAAAAAGTAAGTATTAACATATATGATTTATAATTATATCTATGTATATACATAAATTTGTAATACCAATATAAAGTCTAACTTGCTTAGGTTCAAATGAGTGGTATAGAGTATCAGTATCATACATTTAGATTTTTTGACCTTGAATTGACCACCAACAAAACCTGGGGTCCAACTCAGAGTTACCAACTTTTTATTTTGTAAAAAAAATAAATAAGTAAAAACAGTGACAGAAACAATATCTCTGTTATCATAATTTCAAAGATAATTCTAAGACCAAAAATGCAAGAACAATAGAATTAATACCATTTCTTTAAAATTAATGATTTTTTCTCTATTTTTCTCATTTCATAAAAAAATCAAAAAGCTTTAATTAAGGTCTGGAAATTACTGGGCTACAGAATCTTCTGCTTCCTTGAGATATTTATAAGCACATTGGAATTGTATAATGAAATGCATCCTTTTAGGTTTAAGTGACCAAGAGGACCAAACAGTCCTGGAACACTGAACAGAAAATGTGGAATATGAGATAAGGCTTGAATCATAATAAGAAGTACACAAGTGTCAGCTATTCTTGAAAACTCGGTGTACATGGGAACTGATAAAGTCTAAAATAGTGCAGTTAGTGTCTCAGTATATCAAGTCTCCCAAAATGTGATAACATATTCATATATATACAGTCACACGGATATCTCCATACACACAGACACACACATACGTATAAATATGCATATATACATAACTATTAAATGTTAAATTTATACATTCTGATTGACTTTGGGTCTTCCTTGAATCATTTTACCCCTCTAAACTTAGCCTGACAAACACTGCACCTGTGTAACTGGGCTAAGTGCCAGGAAAAAAAAATCAGGGAAATTAATTTCCAAGAGCAGTAGATAAATGGCACACCTCATTAGAAAATCTATTTAAAAGGCACATCAGGAGATGTCTGCAAGACTTTCATAAGAAATTGATGCTTCCTACCATCATCTCCTTGCTGGCTCTCTTCTCAAATTACTGATCTTACTTCCTGGTAATAAGATTCAAATTCAAGTTACATTTAATGAGTGCCTCCTATGTGCCAGGCACGTATGTTTTATATAGATTAGCTTATCTAATTCTTATGAAACTGTTTTGAAATAAGTATGCTTTTTGTAGAATGCATGCAAAAATTATCAAATGTGCTTTGAGACCACCTGGTAAGGCCATATATTGATTGTTTTCCTTCTTATGAATGAGGATGCTAATAAATTATGACCTTCATTCTTAGTCAAGAAAAGCCAAGAGTTATAATAATTTTTTCCCCTGTACATTCTGACCTGGAGAGAAATCAGAACATCTACTAATGCCTAAGTTTGGAGCCACTTCTTTAGAAATATTATGTGTTTGCATGCATTGCTTAGGAAACACAATTGTCTCTTTATAAACAAAGCAAAGAAGTTGTAAGGAATTTCAAAAGAATCGCACAGTTTTGATCCTGAAAGTGTTGTTAAATTATCGGGGCACCCCTCCGATTTCTGGAAGGGCTTTCTGGCAAGTTGCAGAAGCTTGGGGACAAGAGCCCCAGCAACTTTTGTGACCCCCTAGCCTCAGTATTAAAAATGTAATGTTGTACTGCCCCTCCCTCTCCACCCCTACCACCCTTAACTTGGAGTTTCTAAAGACATTCATCTTCCTGGTGAGAACTAAATGCAGACTGGTAATACCTGGATGACCAGACATCTTGCATTGTGCCTCTGGTCCTGAAATAAATATTAATAACTATTTACTTCACTTTCACAAGTATCCCTGTTTTGGATAATAAATTATAGTCAATCCTACACGTTAGCTTTGTGTGCTGTCAGATCACTAACCTGGAACTACATTTCCCAGAATTCCTTTACAAGCCCTTTCCAGGTTAGTTGGGCACAGGAGAAATCTGTGTGAGTTTTGGAGGGTAGAAAGAAAGTGATTAGCCATTGTTTGTTCTCCAGAGGCTGACGTGGGGCAGGTGCTGTTGCAGCTCAAGCACATTATCTCGGGTTCGCTGGCTGACCCTGCCGTGTGGCCCCAGCCAGCAGCAGGGCTTCCAGTTTCCGCTGGACTGCCTCCTTCAGCATACCCCAATCCTGGCCAGGTGCTTGTGAGGATTCCTTGGTGAAGGCCCGATTTCTCCTGCAGCTCATCCGCATCATTGTATTTCAGGTGGTGAGAGTCAAATGAGGGTTCCAATTTGTCCCACGGCGTTCTGGTTTGTCCTTAGTCTCCCCTATTCTATTTCCATCTGCCCTTTCCAATGACTGGGTTCAAACGCCCTATCCCAAAATGTGGCCCCTTGGCATGTTGAATATATTCAGCTGAAGGAATTTTAGAACTGGTAGGTACTAGAAAGATTATCTGACCTTCCCTGAAACAGGTCATAAAACCCTCATGCAAGAGGTGCCCTCCTTCCACCTAGAGCAAAAGGGCATTCTTATTACCCAAAAATGCCCAGAGGAATCAAATGATTTGCTATTTGTCCTAATCTACCACATGTACCTCATAATCTTTTTTGTTCTTTCACATTTATCCACCACTTTTTACTCTTCACCAAATCCAGAATAAAAATGCTCAGGTTTAACTGTCTCTTAAGGTCTTCTTTCGTTTATAAAGGCTCCAGTGTAACATATAACATATATCAAATAAATCTGAATGATTTTCTCTTTTGTTAAAGATGGTCTAGGCCAAAATGTAGAAATGTAGAAGAAAAAATATGTTTCTTTTCCTGCACCAAATTCCATCTTGCTGATTTCCAACTCAGCCCAGACACATTGCAACAGCCTTCGTAAAGCCGTATAATAAATCCCCTATTCTGCATCACTCATAGTGGTTCTATTTCGAACAAGCTCTGACAGATATACCATAGCATTGTTTGAACATATATTTAATAAGATATAAAAGGTAGGTGAACTCTCTTTCTAGTATCTGTTTTGGTGTCCTAAAATGTGTCTAATTTGATAAGAATCAAAGTCACAAATTTTGCAGACCAGAAAGCAAAGTGTTATCTGCATTTTACACACAAGGAAATATAAGTTCCTAGTCATGTTAGCTTATAGGTTATAGAGCTGTAGAGTGATCCCAAGTCTTCTGAAAGAAGCATATAAAAGCCAATTCTACAAGGGCCTCACAAGCAGATCATGTACAGGTTAAGTTAGATCAAATTCAGAAAATAAGGAATTGTGAAAGTTGCCCAGAGGGGAATCATTCTTATTAATCCAATATAGTATGTGTCTATAAAATGTTTTTATTTCTCTATGAGCAATTTTTAATGCCTTCAAAGACTTTATCTACTTTTCTAAAATGCCAGAGAGTAATTAAGAGCCCAAGGACAGCTGCCTTTGCTTTTTGGTCTTTAGGGGTATTTCCCGTGTGATTTCCTCTTCCACTAGCTTTGTTTTTTAAACATTAGCAATATATATATATTTCAAAGGCTATTATGTACTACAAAATACTCATCATTATAATAATATTAATCCCCAGCAAATGTTTGAAGTGTATCAATTAAAAATAATATTAGAAACATAAAAGTATCATTTATATTTGAAACTCTTATTGAAGCAAGTGATTTTTTCTGTGAAGAATCAACATAAAAAATGCAGACTTGAACTAAATAAAGCAAAGAAATTAGAATTTAAATATGAATGGATGTTTCCCATCCAACCAAAGATTAATATGAGTTTTTTGTACTATAATTATACAAATTATTTGAACTTCTATTCTTTAGGTTCCAGGAATTGATCATTCAAATTTCATTTAGCTAAAAGTATTTATACATTTCTTCTTTAAAATTTTAGCTTTGTGATTATTTTTTTATTTCAAATCCGTTAGTGAATAATTTATCTTCCTAGATGTGGCCTCGTGAGTTATCTCAACACATCTCTTTCTCTTTGCATCTGTTGTAATTACAATATCTTTGTCAGCTAGAGTATTGTACAGCACTTCCTTACAGGTAAGCACTTAATTAAAGATGTGAAACTTAGTGATGTCATTTTTTAGGGTGAAATACATAGTAGCCAGTCTCCAAAATGTCCCCCAATGATCCTTGCATGCTTTTATTCACACCCTAGTATAGTCTCTTTCAACATTAAATAAGACTAACCTGTGTAACCAAAAGGATAGAAATGAGAGTGGGTGACTTCTAAGTCTAGGTCATAAGAGACATTGAGGCGGTTCCCTGGCTCTCTCTGGAATCACTCCCTCTGGAGGAAGCAGCTGCCATGCTGTGAGGGCACACCAGCATTAACTGACAGCCATGTGAGGCATTTTGCCAATGGTTCCACTACCCCACAAAATCTTTCAGATGTCTTGCAGCCCAAGTAAATATCTTCACTGAAACCTCAAAATATACCCTAAGCCAGAACCACCCAGCTAAGCCATTGCCAAGTTCCTGGCCCACAGAAACTGTGTGTAGTAAAAAATCATTATTTTTGTTTTAAACCACATGCTCTTGAGGTAATTTATCATGGAACAAAGGATAATATTATGAAACAACAAATAGTATTTCATCTTATAAATGTAGTTTTACATTCTAATTTTACTAAACTTAATTTATAAAGTTTGAAATTGACTAGTTGAAATTAAAATTTTTATGGCACATTGTTTCTTCATAATATAAGAAATTATTCCAAATGTCAGTATTATTCATTCCTGTATGCAATGTGCAGCAGGAAACTTACTATGTGGCAGCACTCATGTACAGAAGTATATAAGACAGTCCCTTCCCCGGATAGGTTTAAGTTTCAGAGTGAGATAGATAAGTGGACAGATTACAAATGCAGTGTGTTAACTGATATAACACAGGCACCCATAAGGTATGAAGGAATGAAAGTACAGTACAGAGAATTCTTCTTAGGAACCTGAGAATGTTTTACAAAAGAAAAGGTAGGTCTTGAAAGCTGAATGAAAATTCTCTAAATAGAAAGTTGAGAAAAGAGAGTCTTTACTAGGATAGTCATATTCATACAGTGTTTGTGATAGACTATATTTTGTTTTAAGTACTTGAAATATAATCACTTATATAATTCTCTTTATCTTATTACTATTATTACCTCTGCTTTGTAGGTGATGAAACTGAGACAGAGGGAGGCTAAGTGACTTCTCCATATCACACAGCTAAAAAGTGGTAATGTCCGGATTTAATACCAGTTAAATCCAACCCGTATTCACATTTTTAACTACTTTAATACAGTTTTGGCTATCTAGGTGGCGCTAGGAGAGAGGAACAGTATAAATAGATGCATTGAGAAGTTGAGAGTAGAGAGAGAAGATGGCGGCGTGGTAGGATGCAGCAGATTCTACTCTCCCACAACCAGGGAAAAAAAATCTGAGTCATTTTACGTAGGTACAGAGCAAAGAGCCAACATTATCACGCCATAAATGAAAATAGGAGATC
>JAPYXV010004098.1:0-11659 GCA_028533065.1 Trachops cirrhosus
GCCAGCCAGGGCCCTTTCTGTTTTCTTAAGTCAATTCCATTGCTTTCTCCTTTATCCAAGGAGAATAAAATTTTCAAGGACATCTAGGAAACATTTTTAAAAGTTTTGGTTGTTAGGTATGTTAAAATAATTAAATTTGTATGGTCAGCCACCAAATGGGATGGAGTTTCTCTCCACACATCTCATTGACTTCACACCAGGGTGGTGTTTGGGGGATCCTAATGGATTTGTACACACTGGAGGCCTTTGCATCTGAGAAGATTTCTGAGGCTACTCCTACCCCAGTCCCCTCCTATCCTCTGCTTGGGCTGCAGATGACAATCACCAAAGCTATCAGGATTAGAGTTTCCTGGGATGGGAGCCTGGACTCTGTATTTTCAAAATTCCCCTAAGTAGCCTAGTATGGGAAGCACAGAAAATCCCCAAGAATGTCAGAGAAGATGGAAGAGAACGAGGTGAGGAGACCATGGGCAGAGGCCAAGTTGGAGAAGGGACCTGGCTCTCTCTCTGTGTCCTTCTGCAAAGAAAATCTGGCATTTCTCACCCCTTGTTTCTTCTTGTCTCTCTACTGGCTACTGGAAAGAGTGAGGGACAGCTGGATGCAGAGGCCCTTGGCTGCCCTGTGCTAAGAATATCTGCATTTTGGGGTAGGACCCAGAAGAGTCAGATTGCTTGGCTCTTTGTGATGGGTGTGAGTTACCTAAATTCACCAAACCTCGGTTTTCTCATCAGTAACGCTCACTAAGTGACTGCCATTGTCAGCCTATGGGCCCAGGCCCACCCAGAGTGGGCCGTGACTTACAGCCTCCAGACAAATTCTGAGATGGCAGCTCTGGCATCCCAGGGACTCAAAGGGGTGCCAGGGCAGCCTTGAGGTGACTTTCAGGCACACTAGCCCTGATGGAGCCCTGAGCCAACCTGGGAGGTAGACCGAGTCTTTCCCAGCCCGTCTCTTACTTCTGTCCATCTAGCCCTGCAGACTCGGAACCCCCAAGTCCCTGTCTTCTCCCAAGCGAGCCACCATCTTTTTCTCTCCACCATCGTCTTCTTGCAAACTGCATTTCTTTGAAGCTGGTCACCACTACTTGTCGGTCTGATTAGAGCAATTATCAGTAACATACAGGTGACTGATAGATTTGAGACTTTTCTGGGAGTGTTTGTTTACTCAAATACATCTTCGAATGGTGAAATGGATTCAAGAGATGAAACAGTACGGTGGGAGGGCCTCCTTGACTATTCCAGAAAACTCTTTCCCCCAAACTGATCCCATACCCTTCACTGGTCAGTTTCGCCTCTGACTCCACACCACACCAGACTGAGTTAAATGCACACACCTTCCTGGGAGGAGACAGTGTTGGCCCACATAGAGACGCCATGACAGCTTCCACTAGCGTTATTTCTCTTTGAAATGCCAAGGAGTTTTCCTATGGTGTTTATCTGCAACAGTATTCTATTCCCCACCTCACTCTGCCAGTCTGCAGGCCTCGTATTTCACAAATCTTGAGTAAGTGAAATCTTCAATAAATAAAAATGTCATACCTTTAAGGCCAGGAACATATTTGGGTTTTAAGACCTTAGGAGGGCAACATTCCCTGGGAATGTTGTATAAATTACCAATACTTCTTACAGTTGGACTTGGCTACACCTGACAGAAATAGGAAGGAAGATAGAACTCTATTCCTCTCTAGTATAAAAGTCTGAAACAGGTGTCTCAAGGCCAGTGTGGAGCTGCTGGGATCATTGAGCTCGACTCTTACTGCCTCACTGCTCTTCCCTCAGCAGCCTGCATTCCTGGTTAGCTCGTGGTCCACCAAGACAGCTCCAGTGAACACGTCCACATTCCACCTGGCAGGAGGGAGGAAAAGGGAAGATTTAAGGATGCCCCATTTAAGGACATAGATTTAACACACAATTTCTACCGACGTCCTGCTGACCAGCATCTAGTCACGTGATCAGTCCTTTCTGCAAGGGAGGCTGTGAAGCACAGCCTTTGTCCCAGGTATGTTCTCACTTCTAGGTTATTGTGGGTTTCCCTCAGCCCTCCTGACTGCCATTCCTTAACCCTAGCCTTGGTGCATCCACAGGATGTCACTGCCCAGATGCTTCACTCTTGCCTCATCTCTGCGTCTTTTGCCACCCTCAGCCTGACAGTCCGTGGTTAAGTTTCTAGTCTTCACTTCTCTGGTCTGCTCCAACCTTATCTCTCATTGCCAGTCAGTTCTGCAGACAGGGGGAAAAGTCTAAGCAATGTAGGGGTAAAGAGAGGTGCCCTGGCTGGTGTGACTCAGTGGATTGAGCACCAGCCTGTGAACCAAGGGGTTGCTGGTTAGATTCGAGTCTGGGCACAAACCTGAGTTGTGGGCCAGGTCCTCAGTAGGGGGTGTCCGAGAGGCAACCACAAGTAGAGGCTTCCGTCTCTTTCTTTCACCCTTTCCCTCTCTCTAAAAAATAAATAAAATCGTTTAAAAAGAAGAAAAACACATTATTAACAAATGCAAGGTCCAGAGAAAGAAAAGAAGTTGGTGCATTTTAAGGATGGAAATAAGGCCCGTAGTGAAAAAGCAGGAGGGGGAGGGAGATGTATCATGAATCACACACTCATGCCCCCCATTTCCTTTCTTCTTGCGCTGGCTGTGTCAGTGGAGATGGAGCCGGGTCTCTGAACAGACCTCGTTCTCTCATCCCCTGGCTCTCTCCTCTTCTCCACGCAGGCGCACTCAGATCTGGGGTGGGGACAGGAGGGCTTCCGAGCTTTCCTGAGTGCTTCACTGCGGAGACATTGAACCTTGTTGGGACAACTTGTAATGAAATGGTAAACAGGTTCCCATTTTCTCGTTCTTTTGAAAACCACATAGAAGGAAGCATGCTTGAGGAAAGAGAGAATTCAGCTACTCCTGGATTCTTCAGATACTATCAAGTACCCACCACCGATAACTGTCACGTGAATTTGGCAAGTGATGGAGAAGATGTTCGTGTCAAATGAACACCATAAGCTTAGAGCAAGGGGCGTAAAGGAGTAAGAGAAGAAGAGTAGGAACTAATTCCTTCCTCAACTGTGTCGTGAGGAAACGTCCAGGGCTTGCACCACGTGGAAATTGCTTACACAGGCATTACAGGGCTTGCTCATCCATGGGAATTAAATCCTTAACCACTTATTGTGCATGTGTATAGACATAAACATGTCCAAATGCTCTTTTTTAGAAAATGTATGGAGTTTATGGGGGTGACATTAATTACATATTATATAATACGTTTGTATAAGTTTCAGGTGTAGAACTTTACAGTACATCATCTGTGTATTTCATTGTGTGCTCACCATCCAAGGTCAGGTCTCCTTCTATCACCATCTATATGGCTCCCTGTACCTTCTTCTGCCTCCCTTTACCTTTTCCCTCTGGTAACCGCCACACCATTACCTGTGTCTGTGAGTTTTTTGTATGTTTGCCTTGTCTGTCTGTTGCTTTCCACTTTCTATCCCACCTGTGAATGAAATCGGATGGTTCTTCACTTTGTCCGTCCGACTTATTTCACTTGGCACGGGATGTTCCTTTTAAAAGTGTGTAGTGGGGAGTGTTGATAAGACACGATGTACCATCCTCATTCATGATTCTTCAGATTTTCCTGGGCAAGGTGAGGGCAGAGAGAGGTGTTAAAGATCTCGTCAATCAGTTTGCTTTGAGGAGAGGGAGCTAAAATCCTCCTGCTCGAGGGAATGGGCAAATATCAGGAAACAAGCCGGCAATTTCAGACTGGATAACCTTGTGAAGAAGCGAGACATGAAGGGAGATGACAGAAAGTGAAGCAGACAGAAGCGACTTCTCTGAAGCTCGAGAGAGCCACCGCCCTGGGGCCAGAGCACCGTGCGCTGATGGTAATCAGGCGGGACAAACAGAACAGCGCTGACTTTCTGCAAAGGCTCCGGGTGGGTGGCAGACCTTCAGGATAAGATGAGGAAAGAAGAGGCTTCCGTGGTCCTTGGGCACCAAATCGCTTTGAAGGCCAAAAGTTACAAAACCCTGCAGATTAGAAGTAGAATAAGAACTATTTAGGGGAGAGTAATTGAAAGACTAGTTGGCTCTTAGGAGATTCCTAAGCCACATAAAAATGATAGGATTTTTGAAGTTCAATGTTTTTTTAAAACCAAAACTGAATCATCCTTGTCAAATAAATGGGAACCTGCTGCTTACAGAAAATAAAGGACTTGCGTAAGGAGGATTTCGTTCATTCTGTGGTCTTCTTCCTGTTTTCTCCATACTGCTTTGCTTTGCCTGGGAATCTGACCTCACCACGGGTCTTTGATAGACATTTTCAAATGTCTATTGATAGGGAGTGGTCAGGCCTAGGAGAGGGCAGGAAAACAAGGAGGAAGTTAGGACACTGGGTTTGACTCAGGCTTCTACTGAAAGCTGCACAAGTGAAAACTAATAAAATTTCGTCATCAAATGAGTCAAGACTATGGAAAGGTCTATGATTGAAGTCAGTGAATAGTTTTTTTTTTTTTATTTCAACCCCTCATTTTCCACCCCCAGCCTAACCCAAAGTCCCTTTACCTGTTCATCCATAGCTGACATAGGGTAAGCCCCATCCTGACCTGGAGTTTACCTGTAGCCTCAGGCGGCCAGGCCCTGGGGCAAGAAGGTAGTCACTTTTTTTTTCATTTAAATATTTTATTATTTGTGCTATTACTGTTGTCTCAATATTTCCCCCTTTGCCGCCTCCACCCAGCCTGCCCCCCATTCCCACAGTCCATCCTCACACCATCGTTTATGTCCATGGTCATTCGTATACGTTCTTTGACTAACCCCTTCAACTTCCTTCTACCACCCCACCACCCCACTCCCCTTGTAATGATGACCAGGGCTATAGCTGAATCTCCTTGTGGCAAGAGAAATTGGAAGAAGGACACTTGTGCTTCTGTCCCTCCCTTCCTTTCGAGTATAAGTGGAACCTGTGATTATGATGAGATGTCACTCCACGACTGTGACATTACAAAGGAATAAGGTCCTTTTGAAAGATTTCCTTTCCCAGTCACCCATGCATTTACTCAATATGTAGGAGATGCTTCTTTTGCGAGAGAGACAAGGATCAATAATGTATGTAAATGACATTCCCCCTGACATTGTTCGGTTCATACAAGTCACTAAAGCACTCCACTGAGGTGTGTGAGATGTTGGGATGCAATGGGAAGCAAGACGACAAATACTGGCCCTTACTTATTGAGCACCTACAGGCGGTCTAGGGCGGCATCTGGGCACATGCATTTCTAAAGCTTCCCAAGTGATTCTGATGCGCACAGAAATGTGAGGACCACTGAAGCCCCCACACCTGGCCCTTGGACCCACTAAATTAGGATTTGCATGGATGGTAGGGTCATGTGTCTTTTCAAAAATCTTCCTTGGATATACACTTCCTTTCTGGTATACACAAAGCCTTGGGTTTGTCAGCTCGAGACATAGTGGTCCATATATTGGGGCCTGGAGGAAATAGGATACATGAAGTGATGCTTGACAGGCCAGAGAAGAGAAAGGTCAGATCATGGTAAGCAGGTGTGTGTGGGAAGTGAGAGGAGATACCTCTCCTCCAAGTCCCGGCGATGGTAAGAAGAGGTAGGAAAACATCTCCCTTTTCTCCACCAGGAAGTGTGTGTCTAGGGCACAGGGCTAGACTTGGGGAACATGTGAAGCCACTGGTATGTGAGGGCTCTTTGGTGTGTTTACTAGTTGAAGGGGCCAGCGGGGAGGCATCTGCAGGCCGAGTGGACTTTGTCTTCAGGAGGTTAAAGAGCAACGTGTCCGCTGAGGCTGCTTACATCTGCCAGGGCTATAAAGCGCTAAGAAAAAACTTTTAGAAAACCATTTGGCAGAAAATGAAATAGGAAGATGAAAAGTCTATTTAGCATCATTAAGGGTAAAATCACCTCTGAGAAGCACCTAAGGGCAAGAGTCGGGGGGGAGGGGGAAAACAGGATTCCTTGAGAAGGCCCAGCAGGGAGGACTCCCACACCGAGGGAGAGGGGCAGCTGTGGGCTCAGGGCCCTGAGCAAAAGCAGAAGGCTCCAAGGCCATGGGTGGGAAGAGTCTGGACTCCAGGTACCAAGAGGAAGCCCAAGGCCGGAGCACCGTCCTGCACAGAAGGACTGCCCACGCTTTCGTTCCAATCCCCTGGGCCGGGCAGGAAAATCCCGCTGCACAGTCAGTGCCACGTTGTCAGGACAGCTGTACAACAACATGAAAAGAATTTTTAAGAAAAACATTCACCCATAAAGCCATCCACCTCATCTAACAGCTTAATAAAGTCTTCAAGAACGACTCTTTTGAGGAACAACAATTGTATAGGCATCAAACTCATATTCCAGATCAGAAACTAGTTATTTCTTTTTAAAAAATCACACTTGCCACATCTAAGTTAAGTATAATATTAGATGATGGATAAAATAGAAAGTAAAACTCAAATTGCACAAAGAAACAGTTACATTTTAAAACAACTATTTTTTTTCATTATAAAGCAATACATGTCTCTTATAAGAGACAAATTACACTTGGATAGGTGAAAAAATAAAAATAACTCTTAATTTCACCTCCGAGGAGCAACATTAGTATTTTGTGTCTATGCATATATTTGTTTGTCCTTGCCTTTCCTCATAAGGAGACCATTCTGTGTATACGTACATCATGTGGGAACCTGTTTGTATAAGGGTATACCCACATGCGCACGCACATCACTTACACAGTAGGAACACTTTTCATGCCATTGTACGTTATTCCCCTGCCACATTGTCCGAATGGCTATTGTCAAGGTATGGACGTCTTTCTGCAGGTCTCCACAGGCAGGCCGTGCATTTCAGTGTCCAGCCACTGGGGGCCTCCGTCAGCCATGCTCCCTGGAGTCAGAGAGGCCGCCAAAGATGAATGAACATTTATTTAAGCAGTAGCATCATACAGATGAGAAGGTGGTCCAGTTGTTTGCTGGTATTAAAAGTGCTGCAAAAATATCTTTGTAGTTAAATGGGTTATATTTTCCCATCGCAGAATATTTTTTAAAATTAATTTGTTAGGAGTATAAAAGCTAGAGAAAAGGTTATACACATGAGATAAATATTTAAAGATGGCTCTACAGAGAGGAAGAGCCAATTTACAGTTCTGCCAACAGTCTGAGAGAGGGACTGTTTCCTGTATCTTCACTAATACTGGAGAGGATCAGTCAAAAGGCAGGGGGATGTCATGTACAGCACAGGGGATACAGTCAATAATATTGCGAGACTAGGTACGGGGCCAGGTGGGTGCTAGATCACTTTGTAAATTACGTGACTGTCTAAGCAGTAGGCCATACACCTGAAATTAACATAATATTGAATGTCAACTGTAATTGAAAAATCAAAATTAAAAAAATATCATTGCCAATTTGAGAAGCAAAAAAAAATGTGATCTTATCTTCAATCACATCCCTTTGATTACCCATTAGATTCATCATCTTACTTTTTTGTCCATTTATATTGTTTCTTTATGAAGTATGTATTTTTAATGTCCTGTGCCTATTTTTCTGGCAGAAGTATTAAACTTTCACTTGTTGACAGATATTTATTTGATATATAAGATTTTTGTTGTATAATAAGAATAAAAGTGTTGTAATATACTCTTCATTAATTATGTAGGTTACATAAGTAATAGTATAAGAAGACAATAAGAAACAGTGTAGTAGATAACAGAATAATATACCTTGATCTGCCTTAGATGTTGGAAGTACTGATGCGCTTTTGGCTTTGGTTTTAGCTTTGTTGGTTAAGTCCGTTGACATCCATATTCCACAAATTAGTGTTAAAAGGAACACAAGAGGGGACCTTGATGGGCGAGTGACAAAATGACATACAATAAAGTCCAAATAGTTAAAAGATGAATAACAAGATACTACTTCTGGAGTTCATGTGGTCTGATTTTCTTGGTATTTAGCAAGGAATGTGTTCCTCCTTCTCCTCCTGCCACAGAAGAAAAAAAGATTTCCTTGTTGTTTCAAAGTATCTATCAAGATTAGCACACGTGTCCCCCTCATTTGAACACAGGACAGACAAGAGACAGAAGACAATGAGGTCCTGAAGTTACAGGAATTTTTGTCTGACTTAGTGAAATAATTTTGTTTTACTTTTTCTTTTGAAGTCCAGATGGCTTTATAATTATTTTTTGCACCTTTGATATTTTCTGGATGTTATTCATTCTTAAAATTCTGTTGCCATTTACTGGCGAGAAGAGGGCTCGGAAGTGAGTGTTGGGATTTGGGCAGGCACCCTTGCCTCTTTCTTTTCCCTGAGCTGATGTGTATGGAAGAATTCTTTTTATAACCTGTTTCCTCCGATCTCGGGTATCACTTTGAGCTACGGTTTTTCTCTCCGTTACACACTCCCGGGATAACAGTAATTACTTTTGTGCAACTTGGATTTTATGGTTCAGCAACATTCTTGCTAATTACTGTTGATGTAAGAAATGTCCAAACCTGTAGGGAATTTTTATGAGCGTATTTGAACGAAACTGATGACAACTGCCCAGAAGCAAAATTTCAACAGATTGAGAAAAAATGGTCTGAAGGATGGCAGTGTTGCAGCTTATGTTACGTATTAGACTAAAAGAAGGAGACTTGAAGGGTTACGTGAAATCCCTTTAAATTAAGTGGGTGGGAGAAAGCCAAAAATGGGGAAATATCTGAGATCCGATAAAAGGTAACCCAAAGAGACAAGTACATCTTTTACACTGGCGGGTACAGGATGTTAATAATTAACATTTACAGCACAGAGAGATGGTGTGGGGGACGAGATAACACCAGGGGTTCTGTGCCTTGAGGAGTCTGGAAAAGGAGATTATGCTGCATTTCAAAGCTACATCATCCTAGAGGTGAAAAGACGGCAGACTGGTTCTGTAATGTAAAGAGTGACCTTTGCCAAGGAAGCTGCAGGCCTCGGTGTGACTGCCCTCCATGACTGACTGATAGTTAGGGACTTCATGTTGCCAGACCATCCCATGTGGTTACTTTCAGTCTCTGAGTTTGTACGGCCACCATGCAGCCTTACGTACTTGTCAGCTTTAGTATGTGGCCCCTGTCTTGTCCACCTTACAGATCTCTGGTTTCTTTGGTGCAGAGTCCATGACACATTCCGAGTGATTTTATTTTTTAATAGCCAAAAAATGTCCAATCGTGTTTCATAGCTTTCATTCAACATAAGGAATTGACATGCTTCAACTCTTATGGCAACTTAATTTAACACATATTTGAGGTGTTTTAGCACATTTTCTTCATAGTCAATACATTAGTTTTATTACTTCCCTTACTTTGTTTTGCTTGTCATTTCCCCCCTCCTATTACTTTTGGATTGCCTACGTCAGATTTAGTAACTCGAGGTTCAAGCTTACATTTTACAACGTGACTCACACGAGGTGAAGAACTGCCTGCTTGGTTCGCCTTGCTATTTTGTGAAACACAGAAAAACAAGATTGAAGATCTCTAAGACTGGCTCAAAAACATAAAGTGTGCAATCCTTTTGCCAGAAATTCAAGTTAGGGGAGGCATGGGGGTGGCGCCCTGTTCTTGGACATAAATCTCCCAAGGTGAACCTCCAGGACCCAAACCCATAAAGTGGAACTAGGGTTGCCAGATAAAATACAGGACCCAAGGACTGTGTTGTATAGACTTAAACCAAAAAAAAAAATTATTCCCTGTTTATCTGAAATTCA
Source organism: Trachops cirrhosus (assembly GCA_028533065.1). Lineage (NCBI taxonomy): Eukaryota > Metazoa > Chordata > Mammalia > Chiroptera > Phyllostomidae > Trachops > Trachops cirrhosus. The sequence goes on from JAPYXV010004098.1 coordinate 9,717, forward strand.
AATTTAACTGAGTGTCCTAGATTTTTACTTGCCATGTAGCTCAAAGTCTTACCAAAACCAGCTCTCCAGTCACCAGGCAGGCTAAAACTACTGCACTAGAAAGAAGTTATAGCATAGCTTCCTATATTATGGGTTCTACAATTTCAGCTCATAGCCTTGAGAGCCCAGAGCAGGCATTTCCTACAGTTATTTAAAATCCTTGACTGGGCACTATTATCATACAAGAGGCTTCTCTGAGTTATACCCATTCTGCAACCTCATTTGCTCTGCAGTCTTTATGGTGGTATATGTCCTGGTCATTGAGCTTATGAAAATTAACAAGGAGACTTAAAAGAGTCTCTCCAATGTGGCCAATGTTTGCAGTTTGTAGTGTAGTGTGTGTTCTGAGCAATCAGGTACCTTTTTCCTTTTTGCAGCCCAGTTGTTTTTGAGCGTCAGAAGTGGGTTCAGCCTCTGAAGAGGATTTAGGTGTAGAACCTCATTCTTTCTTACCTTACAAATTGGTGCTCTGGTTGCCTGTGTACAGCACAGATGTCAACAACATGTAAAAAAAAAAAAAATCTAGTTCTAATCCTATTATCATTTTAGCCTCTAGACCATTGCTTTTCAAACTCTGATATGCGTCTAAGCAGGTGGGGACTTTGTTAAAATGCAGATTGTTTTTAGTTTGGGGTGGGGGGCAGAGAGTGTATTTATAACAGGATTCCAGGAGCTGCTGCTGGCCTGTGACCGAGCAGAATAGCAAGGCTAACCAATAATATTTACTGGGAATTCTTCACCTATTCAGGGATGAACAAGACTTCCAGTTGTTCCAGTAAGGCATGAGATACAGTTAAATCGCTTAGGCATATCCCTGAAAGTCTCTGCTGGATATTACCTTTGCCCCCATTCCAGGTGAAATTGCTTGCTCAGCAGATCTAACACCTCACCTAAGGGCCAATTTCAATTTCCCTAAAGCAGTCTGGGAGTAGAAATCTTATACTTTTTGACTAGTTACCACCACAGTTATTTATTTCTTAAAAAATATCTTTATGTAAAAAGATTAGCACTATTAATTTAATGCCTTTATTTACTAGGCAGTTAATAGTTTTCCAATTGATAGTCTAAGATTCCCTCACTATTAACTGAGTAATCTCCTTAATTTATTTAGAAGAATGTCCAGGCTATCATAGCAATCAACCTGTGTTTTAAATGCCTATTGTGCCCCAGTCACAGTGGTAGGTCAACGATAAAGCAAAAGGCAGGAAATACTGTTCTTTTCCTCCGACACAGGTAGACACGGAATGCCTACAATGTGCTAAGCAAATTTTTTAAATATCTTACAATTCTGTTTGCCAATTATACTACAGTGAAGCAGAAAAAAATTGGAAGAAACTGGGAACAAGTTGCTTATTCAAGGTCACATAGCTAATGTTGGATAAGGACTCGAACTCAAAGTCAAGCTTTGGTGCCTGGATTTTCAAACAGAATGTTCCACTCTGCATATTTGTCATTGGAACAACGGTAGATCTATCTAGTTCTTGGAAAGGATTTTTACAAGTCCAACTGGCCCGCTTGCCTTGGATTGGCCAATTACTGTGGGCAGACCTGGACTGAGCTTCTACCTCACACCGGAGCAGAAGAGCCTTGTCTTCTAAAGACTGATTCAGAGAATGAAAAATAAATGTGATCTTTCACAGCACCCAGACCATTTACTGGCAAAACAAACACTTATTCGCGAAGAGCTGAGTATTCCAGAAGGACCTGCGTTTCTAGACACCGCCTTCAGAAGCCTGGCGCAGGGCTGCTATCCACCCACACGGAGCTGCCTGGAAATCCCAAGTGAGAGTCATTCTTTGGACCAGAGTGTGACTGCTCCATGCCTTTCAAGGGTGTAACACCAAGGACATGAGCTGCCTGGGTAGCATGGAAGATTTTGCTTCCATCCTCCCTTTCAGATGAAA
>JAPYXV010004099.1:0-11659 GCA_028533065.1 Trachops cirrhosus
ATGTGGGTTTGGGACCAGCCTGTTCCATGTCTGCACCCTCCTACTACTCTGGATGTATGTGTTTTCTTTAATTCTGCAGTTGTCAGATTTCCATTAAACTTGATTTCTGATGGTTCTGAGTGATGGTTGTTGTATATTTTAGTTGTAATTGTGATGTGGTTGTGAGAAGAGGTGAGCCATGTTTGCCTACACTACCATCCTCCCAAATCTTCTGAATGAAAATAAGAATCCATATTTTTAGTTCCTTATTGACTTATTAATTATCCTCATAGAAAGTTATCTTAAGGGTCTAGTAAGATAAGTACCCAAATATCTAGGTATAAGGATGGTTGTTGTAGCATAGCTTATAGTGTAAAAATTTAAACAACCTAATGTTCAACGGTGATCAAATTGTATTCCATTCTCTAAATGTTTTAGATTTTATTAGTCCTTTAAAATGTGTGAAAACATTTTTGATATAAAGACACATTGTATGTTCTTTTTCTCACTAACATTTCATTACAGATAATTTTGAAACTTACAGAAAAGTTGAAGAAATTTTACAGCAAACATTTACATACCTCCTACTTAATGCTATAAGTGATATTTTACTATATTGTCTCTATCACTCATCTATCCATCTATATATCCCTCTCTCCATTTATCTTTTTATTTGTCTTTAAGACTTTTTTAATTAATTGATCTTAAAAAGAGTGAAGAAGGAGAAAAGAGAGAGAGACATCGATTTGTTTCATATTTGTTGCTTCTTATATGGTCCCTGACCGGGTGATCTAGCCTGCACCCTGCATGTATTGGGATGTTGCTCCAACCAACTGAGATACTTGGCCAGGGCTCCATCTATTTTTTTAAAAAATGCATTTCAAAATAAGATGCAGACATCAGTTCACTTACCCTAAATACTTTAGCATGCATGTTATTAATTAGAACTTAGTATTTGTTGTTTTTTCCTTATGTAAAATTTACATCCAATAAAATGTACAAGTCTTAAGTGTACTGTTTGATGAGTTTTTACACATGCATACACCTGTGTAACCCAAACCCCTGTCAAAATATAGAACATTATAGCCACCCCAGAAAGTTCAGTTTTTTCATATCCTCACTACCTGCCCCATTCTGCCAAAGCAACTTTTCTGTTTTTGTTTCCATGATAGATAAGCTTTATCTGCTATAGATCATCATATTAATGGACTCATACAATAGGTACTATTTTGGGTAAAGCTTCTTTCATTCAGTATTATTGAATATATTTTTGGCATTCATCCATACTGTTGTGTGGTTCATTCCTGGCCTAGGAAATGTTTAATATGTTTGTAAGTGAAAAAAAAAGACTGCAAAACATGATAGGACATATGGTTTCATATTTTTAAAACACACAGACACTCAAATACATATATATACATATATTCAAGATATATCACAGTTTGAGTGTATGAAATTCAGATTGTTGATTATATATACATATAATCATCTCAGATAGCTTTTTATGTAAATAGTACTCAAGTGTTATTGTGTATACAGATACATAGATAAGTATTTATATATAAAACACTTTTGAAATCTAAATAAATGTATCATATTTAATAAATATGTATTATAAAAGTATTATATATTATTTATTTAAATGAATACATATATTTGTTTATTTAGTATCTACACTAAATACAAATACATACAAGGTCTGTCCAGAGAGTAACCAGCCAAGTAATATGAAAAATATAGACATTTATTGAACAAGATACAAGATACAAGAAACATTGTACATAGGACAATGATGCCTCAGTCCCCTTGAAAGTAGGCAACTCAGGACCTCACACAGTTCTCCCAATTACCATCAGCTGCCCCATTGTATTTTCCCAACTGTCATCAATGGTCTGAAATCTCTTCCCTTTCAAAGGTGATTTTAGTTTGGGGAAAAGCCAGAAGTCACAGAGCACCAAATCTGGGCTATAAGGGGACTGAGTCACCTGGATGATTTGATGTTTCACAAAAAAAAAAAATCTGCATGAAATGTGATGTATGAAGAGGTGCATTGTCATGATGAAGCTGCCAGTCACTAGTTGCCCATAGCTGTGGCCTTCTGAATCATCTGAATAGTTTCTGTAGAGGAACATTCAAGTTTAATGCAAAATTTTGTGTAGATTCATTGCTCTCCTTGCTCAGTCATTTTGATGTGACAGTCACATAGAACACATGCTCACTTAATGGCATCTGCCAACCCCACAGATGAGTACAGTGAAGTCATCATTGTTCATGCATGTTTATTCCAGTCCACTCTCCTTGGCTGCCAGGTTACATCAATGTCATGCAAACCTTTCTCATTATATTAACCTTGGCTAGACTTTTTCTGAATAGATCTCAGTATATATATTTATATGTATGAAAACACTTTTGAGTACTATTTACCTAGAAAGCTATCTGAGAGGACAGTCATCAACACTACAATGCTATAACTGGGTTTCCCCTTGGTGGTAGAATTTAGGTGATTGATTTTTGGTTTGCTTACTTGCATTCTAGCTCTTCTAAAACTAAAATTTAATAACTAACAAATTACCACTCTAAGTTAGTAGATTGCATATGATGGGGCTGTAGAGAGCTAAGATCGAAAAGAAAGCATTGAGTTCTAACACATCTCCTTCCCTGAACTCAAGGGGAAGAACAGAATGTGATTGTTTAGCTGGAAGAGCCTTGACATGATTGTCTCCCCACAGAAACAGGTTTGGTTACTGTAAAGCAACCAAAGTGCCTTCTGTGGAGAAACAGCTTGTAAAAAACTCCTCTCTCAACAAAGACTCAGACTGGAGTCCTGTGCTTGGATTAGAAAGCCACCTCATAAAATTCCCCAAAGTTATTTTTTCTCTACAAGATTATGGACTAACCTTTTGTTGTTTGCTATGGATGAATTAAAAACTGAGACATTTTACTAAAGGTGATTGAGAATAAAGAGTGCCAAGGGAAAGAGAAAACCTGAGTTGTGTAAAATGATAAAAAATATTGCTAACTAAATACATTACATCATATCATGTTTAAAGCCCTATGAGGTACATTGGGTAAGTTTTAATTTCACTGGCAAAGTGGAAATAGTGAGGTGATCATGACTTCACAAAAATCATGAAAAGTGGTAGCTTAGAACCCTTGTACCTCTATTTATAAACTAAAACTCTCCTAGCTGTAGGACCCTCGATTATGTTATTGTACTACTTAAAACATTTTTTAAAGTTATATCTTAATTCTAGGCTTGGTGAGATTTGTTTGTCATGAAAGAAAAAAGGCAAAGAAGTCATTTGAAATAAACAATTACATCAGTGGTCTTCAGGAGGATTCTAAGAAGAGCAAAGAGTGTCTGACTGTAGGAGATCATTCTGCATGGCATGGGCCCAGCTCCCACTCGGAGATGCACAGGACCCACACCCACGGATAGGTTCTCCCGTGGGGAATCAGGCCTACAGTGTACCTAGGCCGCTTTGAGCCTTGCTTTTGCTGCAACCCCCTCACCCTGAATTGAAACAGCAAGTACTTACTGTAACTTCCTAAAATCCATGCTAAAACTCCCCAGTATGGAGTGTTACTGGTTCAACTACTTTTCCCTTTTCATTTGCAAATATCCTTCTTCTGTGATATGATTAGCAGCATCAGCTCCTTTGTTTTCTGTAAAAGATAACCACCTAAAGCCAACCTGTGCATAGTAAATGAGGACCATCATGTAATGTGCTGGGAAACCCAATAAAGGTCAGTCTTGGCAAGGGCCACAGCTTTTGCTCCCCTTGCGAAAAAAGCCATGTTTGCCCTTTTCCTCCACTGGACTCAGTAATCCATGTGAATGTCTTGTGTCTCATCCACAATGTGGCGGACCCCACGAGCTGGGGTCCGCATCACCTGACTTTTTGTGCTCAAGCCTTTTTGTTCTTGAAAAATGGGATGTGAGGCTGAAGAGCCAGCCCTGAATTTTTCCTCTCCCTACTCTTATGTGGAATCAAGGGCACATGATTATTGGTGAGGCAGGTAGAGAACCAAGACTTTACTACTTTTGATTTGAGAGGGACACTTGAGAGCCAGCAGATACCACAGTTCATGGGCACAGATGTTCCTCTGCATTTATCTCTCACTATGAAAAAAGATTCTAGTGAAGTCTTTAGCTGACCCACAATGTGACAGCCTCAGAGAGCAGCCCATTTGGCATCCTGTAGTTCCAGGGGCCTGGAATAAAAAGATCACTCAGCAGAATAGGCAGAGCTCTGGATGTGGAGTCAAATGATTAATTTAATCCTGGCCCTACCCAAGGGGTCATAACACTCTATGTGTTAGTTTCCTAATATGGGTGGAACATGTATCAAATAAAATATTTATCACATTAAAGCTTTTGCTCTAGATCCAACTTCTAACATCTCCAATTTAATTTATTCATATTTTTCATTAAGCTATCATGTTTTTTAACACTTTTTGCTAGTCACTGATGGCTATATTAAGACAATTTAATGATTGAAAATTTAGACTTTGTAGGGTAGACAATGAATTTGAATTTTAGCTTCACCATTGATTATCTACAAGAGATTGGGAAGTTATTTAATCTCTCTGCTCAGTTTTCTCCTCTGTAAAATGAAGATGATAAAAGTACCTTCCTCATAGAGTTATTATGAATATTACATGAGTAAGTGTACAATATGTAAAGCACTTAAACAGCTCATGGCCCATAAGTACTATATATTTGTCTATTGGTATCATTAGACATGACATCTGCTTAAAGACAAGAGTAATTACAGAGATGTAAATAATCATGTGTCCTCCAGGTTCTATTTTGATGGATGCATGGGGATAAAGAAAGCAGTGGTCAATTTGTATATGAGCTCGAAAGTTTAAAGTAACTAAATTGCCATCCGAATGAACCAATCAGCCAAGAATAGCTATGTATACCACTAAAAGAAATGTAAAGAAGCTATTGGCTTGGCCAGGCTTTCCAGGTCTGGGCTGATGCAGTGTCCTGTGATGACATTTAATGAACCAGGACTACAGAGCTCCTAAATGGATTCCTTTGACTCTATCAGCCACCACAAGTAGCAGCCTGGGGTGCTAGCCTGGGGAGGAGTCACAGGGAAAGGGCTGTAGGCTTTTCATAGTTAACTCAGGAGGCAACTTCTCTGGCCCAGTCTGAGTGCTTGTATAATCTTTTCTGTCCTCAGAAGCACAGCAATCTGTATTGACCTTTTCTATTGCACTTCCCTATTAGTTTTCCCAGATTTTTTTCTTCCAGGGGAGAGATTAAGAGAAACAAAATAATTGCACAACTTTCCCCCTTTCTGCCTTCACTAAAATTATACTGATGTATAATCAGTATACATCACTACAAATCACCAGCAATTCAAAAACAGGAGTCTGACAGGAGTCAATTGCTGAGATAGAGAACACATACTGGGACCAGTTGGAGAAGGCAAGGCAAGATCAGAACAGCAAGCCAGAGTCAGAGACCAGCTGTCAAAAGAGCTGCCTGGGGATGAACACTTGAAAACAAAGACAAATTTAAAAAAGAGAGAGAGAAACCAGCTGATGTAAGAAGCAAAAGGTGGCAGTGGAAGAATTATTGAATTATTTCTAGGTAATAGTTTAAGAAATAGAATCATATTTTTTAAAAATAGAATTAGGATGCATTCTCAGTAAGCTTATGGGACTTCTTAAATATACCAATTAGTTGGGTTTGACAAAAATAGTTTTTTACACTGCTTATTTTGGGGAAGAAATTTATAGATTCCCAAGAAAAAAATACCAGTATACTGAAGGGAATGAAAAATTCTCTGTACTTTTTTAACCTAAGTGCAACCATTTATGGAACAGATATTCCATGTATAAATGCCCAAAGAACCATATGGTTGAGTCAAGCAGCATGATGATAGGCGTTGCGTGTCTGGAGGCAGGATGAAAGATCCTCCCTGATATCAGGACTTAGTTTCATCTCTCCTGGCTCAGGAGGATGCTGGAGCTTGTTCTCTCTACAGTTTCACCTATGTACAGGTGCAGAGGCTCTCCCCTCCCAAATTACACTGTTCTTAATGTCAAGGATCCAGCTTCTTTTTAAAGAAGCCTATGTCTGTCTTGGGTCATTGAAAAGAGGGAGGTTTCTATTAGAAATGGATCAGATAAGACCTTTCAAAATATTTGGGCATAGATTGTTCTTTATAATGAATGATCAGTGGTGATAGATGGGCATCTCTAGTTGGGAGCTTTTCCTGTATGATAACCAGGAGAACAACAGGACTCTCCTCCAAAAATGTGTGCAGAGCTGTCCTAAATGTAGTGGATTCTGTGATTATTGTCTCAGATCAAGATTGACAGTGATCTCTCTAGCAGAAATTGGGCCAGCTCCCAACTCCTGTGTATCTGGTCACTTTCAGGTACAGTCCCCTGCATGGGGCTTTACTGATGTCCTCCCAAATCTTTCTTTCTTGCCACTCTAGCCCCCATCTTCCCTTATAGGGAGATAGTGGTCTGGTTTTTCATCAAATCCCCTTCTAAGCTATGATTAGTGTCATGAACTCTAGCCTTGATTCATTCCTTTAGAGCATAATTCTATTCACTCTCAAAATTTGTGTTGATAATGTTCTTCTAAAAATTGTATTAATTTATTCACCATTTTTCAGTCTGTCTGGCTGACATTTGTGTGTTATCTTCATTTCTGTCTCCAACTCCATGCCTCCATTCCTCTAAAAAAACTCCAGATGTATCAGAACATGTGCTACCTTTGTTTTTTTTTATACAGCTGACCTTGTACACATACACTGCGGTCTACAGACCCTCAAGCTGTAGGTCCCTTTTATCAAGGAACCTGATAAAAATGACCTCCCATTAGAAGCTTAAGCATAGCCTCCCTAGAAAATAGCTCCTGGGCATAGACAACTATATAAGGTTCAGTGAAGTCCCATATGTTTCTAATTCAATTTCCCCAGAATTGGTAGGTGATGCCTTCAAATATGAGACTTCTTTTTTTATTAGGTAAATAGTACTTACTTTAGGCTCTGGGCTCAGGATCCTATTATAACCTAACCAAGCATTCGACTTCTACCTCAGTGTCCATAGGGTCATGTCCTTTACTCTTCCTATTTCCAACCCCAATTCAAAGGAATTAAGATAGTTACTCCTACCCACAAATCTCCAAAATACCATGGCACTCCAAACTCATCTATAAATGATTTTGATAGACTTGAAATTTGAGGATTTAGAGAATTTAAGAATTGGAGGATAAGATGAAAGAGGAAACAAGAAAAAACTTCAGAAGGACCTGTTCCTGCTTACAGATGAGCAAACGGAATTAGAAGTCAACATATAAATTACCTCAGATACATGTTAAAATGAGTGTGAGTGTGAAGAGCAGGGCAAAAGGCACCCAATCATTTATTCTAGGTCTTGCACAACAACCTCTCTCTTTTCTCTCATTCTCCATTTTATCAGCCCAAGTGTCTTCAATGATTCCCTTCATATAGGCAGTTAAGGGTCTTGACGTTTCTTCATGTCCCTGTGGAAAGCAAGTTCCATCTAATGTAATTAGGAGGCTCAGACATCAACTTATCCAGAGAAACTGAGCAGAGCCAAAAGTTCTTCAGTTCCTCATGTCTGGGGCCTATGACTGTTTCAAGTCCCAGCTATACTATGTAAACTTTCACTTTCAGAGAATATTTTTAAAGGACGCAATTGCTGATGTTGATTCTGATTTGGGTCAGTATTGGGGAGAGGAAAGGTCTGGCTCAGATTACTGTTCTCCCTGCCCTGAGATATGGCTGGAGGCCTGCCTCAGTCAGTAAGAGCCCAGAAGCCCATGTTTTCTTTTTTGTCCACTTCAAGGACCATTTAGAAATGTAGTAGTCATGATTTGCTAAGTCATTTTGGAAACATTTTCAAGAAATTTTAGCTTGGGGTTTAAATGTACTACCCATGGGAAATCCTGATCTGTGAATTGAATGAAAATATGCTTTTATGGATAGAACAACAAGGCAAGAAAAACAAATACCATATGATTTCACTTATATGTGCAAACTGAAAGTCAAAATAAATGAACAAATAAAACAGAAACAAACTCATAGATACAGAGAAAAAACTGATGCTTGCCAGATGGGAAGGGGATTGGGCAGCTACATGAAAAAGGTGAAGAATTAGGAAGTACAAGTTGGTAGTTACAAAAGAGTCACAAGAATGTAAAGAACAGCATAGAAAATATCATCAATAATACTGTAATAACTATGTATGGTGTCAATGGGTACTAGACTTACCAGGGGGATCACTTAATAAGTTATATAAATGTCTATTACACTGTACACCTAAAACTAATATAGTGTTGAATGTCAACTGTAATTAAAAATTTTTAATTAAAAAATAAGTTGGAAAAATTTTTGAGCTCATACTTCCTTTTTGTGTTGACCCAATCTAGGCATGATATAGCACATCCTATATTTAAAACAGTGATGTCCTTTCAAGCTACTGACCATAAATTATTTACTCAGTTAATAGAACAGTCCAAATTCAAGTGAGGGACTTGTTTCAACACAAACACTGCAGTAAAAATGAGTTTACACACCCCTTATAAATTAAATAGTTTGAATGTATTGCTTAATCAAACATTTGAAGTTTCACATTTTGTAAATAAGAATACGCCTAGAAAAGTAGTGAAATATAACATCATAAAAGTATTCCCAGAATTTTAGAATGGAAACTTATAAAGAAATTGAAACCTAAAAAGAAAAGGTTAAAGTAATGGATTCACCAAGGTCATAGGTATCAAAACAATAAAACCCATTCTGATTTGTATTTTTTCCTTTTTAAAATAATAGAGAGGAACATAATCCAACATTCTTGATATAAAGTTTTACCATATTTTATTCAATAGTTGTTTAATCTGAATTTTAAAATCCTATCTACTCCTCACTGATCCTTTCTCAGTACCCCTTCTCAGAGTTAAACTTTCTTCTCAATTTGCTGTTCATCATTTCTGTCTCCAGACATGTTTTAGTGCTTTTAAATTATATTTAATTATCCATAAATATATGTATAATATTATTTTTCAAGCATTTAAGCCTTTTCTGTTCATAATTTTTGTCTTTGTGTTTTCTGCAATTTGGAGTCATATATAATTAATAATATAAAATATAATGTTGAAGATAAGCCACAGGCTGGAAGAAAATATTTGCAAAAGACACACCTGATAAAAGACCATGATACAAATTATACAAAGAACTCTTAAAACTTAACAATTAAAAGAAAACAACTTGATATTTAAAATGGGCCAAAGACATCTACAGACACCTCACCAAAGAAATTTTGCAAATGGAAAACGGGCACATGAAAAGCTGCTCCACATCATATATCATCAGGGAAGTGCAAACTAAAGCAACAACAAGATATACATTTTAACATGACCAGAAGCTGGAACACCAACAACATCAAGTGCTGGTGAGTATGTGGAGCAACAAGAACTCTCATACATTGACAATGGGAATGCAAAATGGTGCAGCTATCATGTAACACAGTTTGGAGGTTTTTAACAAAACTAAATATACCCTTATCATAGAATCCATCAATCATGCTCCTTGGTATTAATATTTAGCCAAAGGAATTTAAAACTTATGTTTACACAAAAACCTCCAAATAGATGTCTAGAGCAGCTTTATTATTGATTGGAAATAATCAAAATATCTGTCTTGCATAAATAAACAGTGGTCGATCTAGATAACGGAATATTATTCGAGGATAAAGAGATATCAGGCCCCAAAAAGACATGGAGGAAACTTAATTACATATTACTAGGTGAAAGGAGCCAATATTTCAGCCAGTATGTAGACTGAAAAAGATACATACTGTGATTCCAACTACATGATATGCAGGAGAAGGTGAAACTATAAAGACAATAAAAGAGTAAGTGATTGAAAGGTATTGGCATTGGGAGTGAGAGGATAAATAGGCAGAGCACAGAAGATTTTTAGGGCAGTAAAAGTACTCGGTATGATATGCAGTGATGGATACAAGTCATTTTACATTTGTCCAAATTCATGCAATGTAAAATACAAAGCGTGAACTGCAGTGTAAACTGAGGATTTTGGTGATTATGGTATGCCATCATAGGTTCATCTATTATAACAAATGTACCAATCGGATGAGGGATGTAGTGTGTAGGGGATAGGGAATACATGGGAGTCTCTTTACCTTCCCCTCCATTTCACTGTAAACATAACAGTGCTCTAAAATATAAAGTCTCAATTTTAAGTAGTCTTTAAAAAAGTTAAGCATGTTAGTAAAAAATACTGATATTATATGCTCTTAAACAGAAGTATTAATGATGTATAAACAACATCACTTTTATTTTCTGACTTGAGCAACCAGATATAAAAGCTATAAGATTCCCAAGATATGAGATTTTCAAAAAGTGAATGTGGACATCAACATTTGATAGACAAGTGGAACAGCTCACAGAAAAGTCAAAAGGAATAAAAACAGAGAAGAAAAATAGAAGAATATGATGTTATAGAATATCATCAACGTATTGCAGTAGTTGACAACAGTGTCAGAAGTGACAGACACTCTTAAGAAATATTATGAAAGTATTCAGATTTTTCATGTTAGAAGAAAAGAGGGTAGGACTTTCGGCCCAGATGGAGGCATAGGTAGACACACTGTGCCTCCTTGCACAACCAAGATAGGGACAACAACAATTTAAAAACAGAATAACAACCAGAACTGACAGAAAATTGAACCATATGGAAGTCAGACAACCAAGGAGTTAAAACAGACATGTTCATCCAGACCAGTAGGAGAGGTGGAGTCAGGCAGCCAGGCAGCCAGGCAAAGGGGTCTTGAGTCACAAAGAGCATTGGGACCGGGTGTATAAGACCACAGCGGGCAGACTCTGGGCGCACAAGCAGCAGCTGGCAAAGCCCGGCTAAGGGGTGGCAACCAGCAGACCCAGAGAGGTGGTGGTTGTGAAGCAAGGCATTGCGCACAAACCAGGATCCCAGTGCTGGGAAATAGAGCCTCGGGGCACTAACTGAAAACACCTGTGGGAGTTGAGACACAGGGAGAGACTCCCAGCCTCACAGGAGAGGTGTTGGAAAGATCCACAGGATGCACAAACCCACCCACATGGGAATCAGCACCAGAAAGCTCCAGTTTGTTTGGGGGAAGCAGTAGAAGGGACTGAAGTCCCACAGAGAGTGGAGCAAGCACCATTGTTCCCTCTTAGAGCCCGCCCCCACATACAGCATCACAATCCAGCAACTGGGGTGCCCTGCCCTGGTGAACACCTAAGGCTCCACCCCCTCATATGTAACAGGCACAGCCAGACCAAACAAAAAAAAAAGAGAGAGATGGCTTAAACAGAAGAACAAATGAAAGCCTCAGATCCCATCCTTTTAACCGACTGAGAGACAGCCAACCTATCAGATACACAGTTCAAAACATTGGTGATTAGGATGCTCACAGAATTGGTTGATTTTGGTCACAAATTAGATTAAAAAAATGAAGATTACAATAAGTGAAATGAAGAAAAATACACAGGGAACCAATAGTGATGGAAAGAAAGCTGGGTCTCACATCAATGGAGTGAACCAGAAGGAAGAAAGAAACAACCACATAGAAAAGAAGGAAGAAATAAGAATTCAAAAAAAATGAGGAGAGGCTTAGGAACCTCCAG
>JAPYXV010004100.1:0-11659 GCA_028533065.1 Trachops cirrhosus
ACACAATGGAATTCTATGCAGCTGAAAGAAAGAAGGAGCTCATACCCTTTGCAACAGCATGGATGGAGTTGGAAAGCATTATGCTAAGGGAAATAAGCCAGGCAATGAAAGACAAATACCATATGATCTCGCCTTTAACAGGAACCTAAACAACAAAACAAAGAAACAAGTAAATTATAACAAAGGACACTGAAATGGAGGACGGTATGTCAGTGACCAGAGGGGAGAGGGGAGGGAATTTCAGGGGAGAAGGGAAGGGTTTACAGGAACAAATATAGAGGACACATGGACAAAACTACGGGGCTTGGAAATGGAGGGAGGTGGGGAGGGATGGGGGGGTAGGCTGGAATGGGAATAAAAGATTGAAACTGTACTGAATAATCTAAAATAAAAATTAAAAAAAAGAAAAAGAAAAAATAAATAAATAAATAAAGTGGGCGTGAGTGTTATTTCTTATTCTCTTAACCTGGACAAAGTATGATCACAAAGCCTAGTTGTTTTCCATTCTGAATCTCAACAAATATATCAAGACATGAAACAGAAAATGAACCTCAAATCAGAAAACTAAAATGTATCTACAAAACCTTACACTACGTATATTGAAATATAGTAATTACTTGATAAAGAATGGAAAATAACCACCTGAAAATACAAACTTAGAAAAACATGACAACTTATAGCAAATCTGTGAATGACCAAAATAAAAATGAAAAGAGAGAAAATGTAAAAATAAGCCTAACAGAAAATGAGAAGGTAAAAACACAATATTCAAATTTAAAAGTACATTAAAATACAGAAATATTGATTGGCTGTGTGTTTATGCCCACGGCACGATGCCAGGCCCACAACCCAGCCATGTTCCTTTTCCCAGAAGTAAACCAGAGACCTTGGCTTTCATCGATCATGTTCAACAAATTCAGCCCCTCAGACCAGGACTAAAGCTAACAGCTCTTAATTCACTAAAAGAAGAGATTATATGACATTTGGGGGTGGGTATTGTTATAACACCCAAAGGAAATAGAAAGAAGCAAAAATAACTAAATGGCATTACACAGAGTATAAAAATTCCTCCAGATTAAAGCAGACAACCAGTAGGGTAAAATCATATCCTATACAAAGGACGAAAACTTCTGCAAAGTGAATCTGATAAGTAGATAATATCCAGGTTATACGAAGGACTTTTACAAAACATCATATTGAAACAAGCAGTTTTTAAAATGGACTTTCTGTCAGTTCTGGTTGTTTTGTTTTTAAATTGTTGTTGTCCTTCTTTTGGTTGTGCGAGGAGGCACATGGTGTCTCTTTACACGTCCATCTTGGCCAGAAGTAAGTGTTTTTGGAAGTTAAAGCTTGATTAAGCACCAAAACGCTAAACAAAAGCTTCTTATTTTGAAGAAAAAAGCATGTTTTGTCATTTTCTGTTCTTGCGTACATGTCAGTTCTTTCCAGTGAAACCAAAACCTTTGGAACCCCGTTTGGCATCACTGAAATCTTCAACTTCCTCTTTGTCTGGATTATAAACCCTTTCACAAATGTGCTATGCAATGTGGTCACCCTTTTCAACTTCAAACTTTCCTTTGCCAAAAGTGAACAATACAACACCAATACTTCCTCCATAATCATCTATGACACCAGGTGCTACATTTATAGGATGTTTTGGAGACAAGCCAGAACAAGGAGCAACTCTTCCATAGCACCCAGCAGCCTGAGTGATCCGAGTGTCAGATTCACAAATGCTTTCTCCATAGAAGGCACTGTGTAATCATTGCCACTGTACAGGTCATAGCCCGCATCCCGCATGGACCCCTTGGTGGGGCAGGTTGAGTGCTCCCTGACCAAACTGGGGAAGCTGTGCAGAGCCCTTCTCTGCAGGCTGGGACTGCCTGCTGGGCAAGATGTTGTGCATCTCTTCAGAGCACAGCATGACAGAGCAGAACGCAGGCACAGGTTGCCGCAGAGGAACAGGAAAGCACGGATCAAACCTTTCGAACTATTACATTCAATTTACAAAAGCAGTTTTTTAAGATTTTATTTATTTATTTTTACAGAGGGGAGAGGAGGGTGAGAAACATCAATGTGAGTTTGCTTCACTTGCGCCCCCTGCTGGGTACCTACTCACAAGGAATGCATGTGCCCCAACTGGGAATCAATCCTGGAAATTTTGGTTCCCAAGCCAGCACTCAAGCCAGTGACCACCACTAGCTGGGGCCAATTTATAATAAAAGTTTATATGTGACATACAGACAATATAAATTCAGCCATGGACAGATATAAAATGTAGACTATCTTTGTTACTGAAAGAAACAAGCAGCCACTGAACATTAAACAAACACTGAGAGAAACAAGTTATGTCCATTATGAACACTGTAATGCATAAAACAGACAAATGCACACTTAAATTTAATGGCAATTACCGTATGGTGAGTTATATTTGAATTGAGTCCCACAGTGTCTTAAGTACTGATCTTAAAATGATCATTTACTTCCTAATATGCAAATAAATGCTAAAAAGTCAACCAACATGTTTGGAGCATTTATCATGTAAAAGAAATCATTCTGGAAAACCAGTAGCAATAATGGCGACTGAGACATAGAGATGCTGGAGTCCAAGTCTTTCTCTTAAAGGGCCTGATAGACTTACAGGGACTCATAAACTCTGACCTTCAGCCTTGGGGCAGCAGATTGAAAGGAGCTAGGAACACTCAGGGAGGGACACAACTGTCTGGCTTCAGAGCTAAGGCTGGAGGAGCAGCCTTCTCCCACCCAGAAGTCATCTGAGGCCATTCTTCCTTTGTTGAGCCTTCCCCACAATAGAGCTAGAAGGTGCTATATCTTAGTCCCCACCTACCTGACTAATGCTACAGCCCTGTCCTCGTGATTCACTGAGGCCATGCCCACTCCACTTGAGAATTCACCGAAGCCATATCCACTGTCTTTTCCATACAAATGGTCCCTCTTGCCTAATGGTGCACACTGTTCTAAATCTCTCAGACAAGCTGGATATGTCCTCTGAATGCTCTATACCACTCACTGGGGCACTCAGGAAAAGGGAGAGATGTTCTTTCCACATTTTTTTAAAGATTTTATTTATTTATCTTTAGAGGGAAAGGGAAGGAGAGAGGGAGAGAAATATCAATGTATGGTTGCTTCCTGTGCATTCCCTACTGGGAACTGGCCTGAAACCCAGGCATGTGCCCTGACTGGGAATCGAACCATGATCTCTTGGTTCACAGGCCTGCGCTTAATCCACTAAGCTTCACCAGCCAGGGCTCTTTCCACATTTTTAATTGTTGTTCTAGTACAGTTGTCTCCATTTACTCCCACCACTACCCACAACACAGCCATACCCACTTCCCCCCATTGATCATCTCCCCCTTTGGTTTTTTCCATGTGTTCCTTGTACATGTTCCTGAACAACCCAACCCTCTTTCTCCCCATTATCCCCTCCAAAATCTCCTCTGGTTACTGTTTGTTTATTCTTTATTTCCATGTTTCCACTTATATTTTGTTTATTTCTTTGATTGATTAGTTTCCTCTTATAAGTGACATAATATGGTGTTTGTATTTCACTGCCTGGCTTATTTAATTACCATGATGCTATCCAGATCCATCCATGCTCTCCAAAAGGTTAGGAAATCCTTCTACCATAAGAACCCTGACACACCATTTCAAAACAACCTATGCACCCCAATGTTCATAGCACCACAATTTACAATAGCCAAATGCTGGAAGCAACCTAATAACTCATCAGGAAATGAATGGATCAAGAAGCTATGGTACATTTGCACGAGCAAAAGGACATTTTGAAGGGAAACAGAGAAGTAGATTCTCTCATGTTGGGGAGGTGCATTTTATTACAAGTACATCACTGAGTCTAAACTTTGTAGGGACATGTTTACAACCCCCAGATGCTCAAAAAGTGTAAGTCAGTAACCATGACACATGTCCTCGGTGTTCCTGGGATTTCTGTGAGAAATTGCAGCATCTAAACCACTTTCTTCATTTACTCTTTTAGTGGCAGAGAAAGAAAATTTAAAAAAGAAAAAAGTTTTAACATGTGATTTCTCAGCAACACGCACAGGTTTTCCATAGTCCCCAAAGCAGTGCCAGAGAAGCCAGAACATAGTGGCCCTCAGAGCCCTAAAATAACTTAATTGTATGCACTACACAGTTTATTTTAATAGTATTTATTTATTTTTAGAGAGTGAGGGCTTTGGCCAAAACTGCTAATAGGATGACAGAAGTCACTGGAGTAAAAACAGAACTCTGAAAGCATGTAGGACTATGGGATACTGCTGGAGATGAGCTGGCCCTATCTGACAACAACAGAAAGTAACCTGGGCTTTTCAAATTCCTTCCCATTGACGCACAGCTTCCCAAACCACACTTGAAGTTCTGCCTTCATCTGTGACCTTGGGTTTCTAACCTGTGATATCTGCATCTCCATTCCCACCTACCTGGAGGATTGGTTATTGACTTTTTCCTGCAAACATCCCAGCACTCCTTCATTTGCTCCAAAAAGGTGACCAGGACTGGCTTAGAAACAACAAGACCTGTGTACAAAGAATATATTATTATTTTTTAAAGATTCCCCATTTCCAATCCACGTTGTTCTCAGGAAGAACACTGCAGAAAAATTAAAATATTCTAGAAGAGTATTTTCCAAAATTCTGTTAGCCACCAGCACCTGAATTGTTCTAACAATGTGTAAATTTTCTGGACAATGAGATCCTAAGAGCTTTAGTTTTCAAAGCCTTCATTTTCTACATGAGATAACCTTCAAGTTGCCCCATGTGAGCATCAATCTGAAAGTCTACCATACAGAGTAGTCTCCAAAAGGTGTTAATAAAACAAAATCCTGGAGGTGGAGTGGTATTTCTGAAGGAAGTCATCCTCACCCAGGGAGACCAGGTTGCTGTAGTTCTCCAACATCACATCTGAGTACAGTTTCTGCTGAGCTGGGTCCAGGCATTCCCACTCCTCCTCAGAGAAATCTACTGACACATCTTTGAAGGTCAAGGTTCGCTGAGAGGAAAGAAAGGAGCCACATTTCTTAAGGACATACAGCAGACTTCTCACTGTTATCTAATACGAAAAGTGTTAGAAGTGGTTTTGACCTGGGAGATATCCTGCATCATTCAGTAAGGTCATTATGACCCTCTAACATTCTCCAATGTACTTTGTAACTCTGACAAGTGATGATAATGCATGCCTACAAATCCACTGCAATGACATTACTTTTCAGGAAAATAAACTTTAAAATGAAGGAAGACACAGAGATATACATTGTTAGTGATGTATTTGTATCATTCAGAATCAGCTGTGTACACTTCTTAGCAAGAAAAGGCATGGGGAGTTGAAAGGGTAAGTAAATTCTTCAAGTTTCATTGAGGCAAGAAAACTGTAGTTTTGTAAAAATGCAGATTCTGATTCAGGAGTTGGTATTGGTGCCTGTGTTTCCACATTTTTCCCAAGCTGACTTCTTTAAGTATGCTTTATTGATTATACTCTTATAATTGTCCCATTTTCCCCCCTTTATCCTCTTTTTCCCTTTAACACCCCTCTGTCCATAGCTCCCACACTAATTTCATGTCCATGGGTCATTCAAAAGACTTCTATGACTTCTCCATTTCCTATATTATTTTAAATTCCCCCCGTCTATGTTCTCTCCATCATTTATGCTTCTCATTCCCCGTACCTTTTCCCCTATTCTCCCCTTGCCATCACTGAGCTCACTACCCTCCATATGTTCTCCATTTCACTCATTGTGCTTCTGTTCTGGTTGTTTACTTGTTATTTCCTTTTAGTTTTGTTTTTATAGGTTCATTTGTTAAGAGTTGTGAGTTTCTTCTCATTTCACTGTTCATATTTTTGACCATCTTCTTTTTCTTAGATTAAGTCCCTTGAACATTTCATATAAAGGCTTGGTGATGATGAACTCCTTTAACTTGACCTTTTCTGGGAAGCACTTGAATTGTCCTTCCATTCTAAATGATAGCTTTGCTGGTTAGATTAATCTTGGATGTAGTTCTCTTCCTTACCTGACTTTGAATATTTGTTTCCAGACCCTTCTTTCCTGCAAGATTTCTTTTGAGAAATCAGATGCTAGCATTAGGAGAAACCCTATCTATTAACTCTCCTTTTCTGTTGCTGGGTTTAAGATCCTCTCCTTATCTTTTATCTTGGTTAATGCAATTATGATATGTTTTGGTGTGTTCCTCCTTGGGTACAACTTCTTTGAGACTCTGTAAGCTTCCATTACTTGCATGTCTATTTCATTCACCAGAGTCAGTAACTTTTCCTTCATTGTTTTTAAATCTGTTTTCCATTTTGTGCTCTTCCTCTGGTTCTCCTTGCACCTCTAAGTTTAGGATGTTGGACAGTTTAAAGTTGTTCCAGAAATTGCTCAGCCTCTCATTTTTTTTTGAATTCTTCTTTCTTCATTCTATTGTGGTTGAATGTTTATTTCTTCCTTCTTGTCCAAGAAATTTATTTCTGTCCCAATTTCCTTACTTTCACTCTTGGTCCCCTGTATATTTCTGTACTTCATTTGTATATCCTGCACTTCTTCCTTTATTTTGAGTAGTAGCAGTCCTCAACCATATCTGTGAGCATCCTGATTTGCAGTGTTTGGAAGTCTGCATCTGATTGGTTGGCTATCTCTTTGTGCTTAGTTCATTGTTCAAAAAATTCGTGTATTTATTTTTAGAGTTAGTAGGGAGAAAAACAGTACAGGAAACATCAATGTGTCGTTGCCTACAGTGTGCCTCATACTGGGGAAATGGATGGCAACCCAGGCATGTGCCCTGACTGGCAACTGAATATGAAACTCTCTAGATTACATGAGGGCACTTCCATCATGGAGCCACAGCACCCAGGCATCTTTTGCTGGAATCTTAATCTGTTCTTTCATTTAGGCCATAATTGTTTGTCTCATTGCACCTGCTACATTCCAAGGGGTAGAGCCTTAGGTATTTGCAAGACAGGGCAACCCACTTTGCTGTGTTGTGGTGCTGTTTGTGGGGGAGGGGTCAGAGAGGGAATAGTACAGCTTGCTTGTTTGTCACCCACCTTTCAGTAAATTTTCCCACTACTCTCAAGTGAATTGACCCCTCTGAGGCTCATTCTGTGGTGAGTGGCCTCATGGACCTCCTAGGTTCCCATGGCACCCTGCAAGAGACATTTCTGTGAGACTGGGAGTTTCTTCTGCTGCTGCAACCTCCACAGGTTTTTCATAGTCAGAAGTTTTGTGGCTTCAAGTTTCTTCAGCTGGAATGCTGGATTGAGCTATCTGTCTCATTACCCCGTTGTTCTCCTGGTTCATCTGCATGTGAAAGCAGCAGTGCCTGGTCCACCAACTGTCACCTCACCTCCTCAGTCCACCAGCCACTGCCTCACACACATGGTATGCCAGCTGCCACACTGCTCACGTCATCTCCACTATGACTTCCCATCTCTGTTCCTCCTATGAGTATGGATGAATGTTGCTTCTTTAACTTCTTGCCCCTCAGACTTCCACACAGTTCAATCTTCTTCCATTTCTGCTGTTTTCTTGTTTTCAAATTGGTTGTTCTCCTTCCTTTTTTTTTTTGTGAAAGTTGGCAAAGAATGTTTATCTATGCCTCCGTCTTGCCCTGAAGTGACATGTTCATTTTTTACTAATGACGCCCCAGTCTCTAGTCCACAAGCCATACTTCTGAATAGCACAAAAAGACAAGGAAAATAAGTCACACATGATTTTGAGTTGAACAAATTTTATAAAATTTACATTTCTCAAGAAGTAAGAAACATAGTAGCCACACCTGTATTTGAAAATTTAGTATAGTTACTTTGAGAACAAGATTATTCTTGATAAGAGAATATTTTCTGAAATACACAGTATGAGATTAGACCTTTAGTTTTACTGAAAACTTGAACTAGCATTTAAAAAAACATTCCCAAATACACAGAGACCTCAAGGATGTTCACTGCTCTGTTTGTAACAGACAAGAATGAAAACATCTTCACAGAGTAAAAAGACAAAATAACTCAATTGTTAACATTTTATGCACAGTCAGACATACTCATGAATATGCACCCTAGGTAGAAATGAAAAGTAGTAGAACACAGAATTTGCACATCATTATAATCAAGATTGTTTTGTGCTTCTGCAAATCCAGTGAATTTTTCTGTGAAAGATACCCTTTGTGTTTTCTAAACACAGTAAAGAGAAATACACAGATAATGATAGACAAAAAGGATAGGGCTATTGATGCTAAGTTTTTTATTTCTTTGAAAATGTTTCTGTATCATTAGTGGAGAGGTAGATCTTACCAAATGAACTGAATAAAACTTGGTTTATGACATCATTCTCATAAAATTACCTGAAAATTACAAAAAGTGATAACGCAGAGATCTCTGTGACATGAGTGTGCGCTATAACAAAAATGTACAGGAACAAGGCCTCACTGATTAAATCCTCCATGTCAAAACCAATGATCTGTATGAAATAAATGTAAGGCCTTCATATACAAAGCAAACAGAAATTAAAAAGACAAAAAAAGTGTCCAGAGGAAATGTGATACTTTTTTTCACCTCTCTCAATAATTCCCTGCTACACTCTTCATAATGATAAAGGAAAAACTATTAACCCTACAATGAAGAGAGCACCTCAGCCAAGTGACTATCAGTGGATTGGAACAATGGATACTCAGTGACTGAGGCATGCAGAAGGACAGGACATTACTGGTGAAACACTACTGGAGAAACACATCAATAAGAAAGTCATTATATGAACATAATAATCAGTAAACATTCTTTCTTCCCATGTCAATTCACATGTATCTCTGATTAATTTAATTTAATTAAATTAATTTTACATTACATTAATTTTGCATTTCAATAGCAAGACTTTCTTACCAATTGAGTGACAAAGTCTATTCTACTGAATATTCCTTTTCAGAACACATGGAGGTATTCTCACTGGAAAATCTGCATTTTCTTTCCTCTGATGTACAGAGGTGATGCTGTAGCCACATGAACTTAAACATACATTTCCCCTCTCCACCAATACCCGAGTCTCTGAGCCCAAAAACATGTTGCACATGGCTGCCTTCCATGGATGATCTTTCACAGAGGGGAGGAGTTTAGTGTTTGAAGGTTATTAATTAAAGGCAGGAATTCTTCACCTGGGGCAGCCAAGGTAGAGAGAAGGCACAGAAGCCCCTGGGACAAAGGAGAACAGTACTGTACATAAACTCTTCCCTTGACAATCATAAATACAAAATGAAAGAAGTAGAAAAAAACAACCTCACTATCTAAGAACATTAAAGAAAAGAAAGAAAAGTTACTGGTTCTTAATCCAATCATATTAGGATGCAAAGCAACCAGAGCATCTGACCTAGAATACATGTTTTACCTGAGAAGCTTCCATATCTTCCTGGTCTTGCTCCTCCTCCTCCTCTCGGTTCTCTTCTCAGGCCACCATATGCTGAGGAACCAAGTTTGCAGTTTGAGAATGTGTCTTCAAACGCACAGCCCTTTTGTCTAAACCCATCACAATCAGTGGCAGAAGGACCTAGAAATGCTGAAAGGCCCACCCTCTCCTCTCCTTTGTCACAGGGAGGCAGGACAATGAGATGGTATATGGAGATCACACTGAGTTTGTTTTTCTGTCTTCATGTGCTCTCTCCTCCCACAGCGTCCACAAACTACTACAGCAAGAAGAGCATGGGTTGCTCTCCTAAATCCCACACCCAACAGAGCATTCGGTTACGTACCCTGAACAAAGCCGGCTCTCCACTCTCACAGGTGCATTCCAGAGCCACCCTACAAATCAATGCGTTCACCTGAGCATCACCCGGTGCTCCCCATTCAACAAGGATGACCCACCCAGAGAACTTTAGTAACGCTGTGAGGGAGCACAGCTGACATCACTTCTTACATCTCCTCAGGTGATCTAATCACAACCTGAATGGGCACAATTTAGCTGTAAAAACCATGGAGAACACTTTGCGATCAAAGGCCGCATTGGCATCCATAATCTGCCTTTCTGCCCCTGCAATTGTTTACACTGTTTTTCCGAACAAATGTCTCTGTCTGAAGTGCATGTTATTAAACTTGGAGGATATCAAAGTTGGCTTCCAAACATCTGCACCACGGGGAGCAATTCGGGCTCCATGGCCCGTGAACGGTGAGGTACACAGAACTGTTTGCTCAACCTGACTTGTGCCTTTAAATGCTGAGGGGTGGGCCGGCTGCCCATGCAATGTCTCTCAGCCGAAAATCCACTAAAGAAAGGTGGAGAAACTCGGGCGGGAAGGCCTCCGGGATTTTGTGAAAATGGGCCCTCAGCCCACCCGCAACATACCAGTCAGGGTGTGAGGGCATCTCACCTGTATTGTGGACTCTGTTGCGGGAGGCGCGGCAGCGAGTATTTCAACTAAAATAGCGACCCTCGGGCTTCACGTGCGCCGGAATGTGAACTCAGAGGATCAGTGTCGAACTGGAAACGCCTGCAGATGAAGATTCGCAGGAAGTCCTGGGAGCGGTAACTATTTCCGGGAGTCTCACACAGTGCGCATGCGCCCTTTACCAAAGTGCCCAGGGGTGGGAGTCTGAGCGCGGTACTTCCCAGTATGGATGGCGTCTGAATACCGTTCTGTACGTCTTCAACATAATTAGAATATTTGTGAGATTTGTATCAAAAATTAAGATTATGATACTCCCATAAATTTTAGATGATTCTTTGACACATTATATTTTTAATCTTTCTACTATATATTTACTGTAGTTTAGTACTGTGTTCCTCTCAATTCAATCTGTTACCGAAGCTATTAATGCTCAGCTGTTGCCCCAGAGAACTGCTGGTTGTGCTGGAAAATCCCACCGTTCGGTGACCAGGAGTGGCAGACTTTAGTGTGATGGTGAGTGTGGTCACATTGGTCCGACGAGAGGGGTCATAGAGGATGGAAAACACACTAGAAATTCTT
This sequence comes from Trachops cirrhosus, assembly GCA_028533065.1. Taxonomy (NCBI): domain Eukaryota; kingdom Metazoa; phylum Chordata; class Mammalia; order Chiroptera; family Phyllostomidae; genus Trachops; species Trachops cirrhosus. Next base: position 10,971 of record JAPYXV010004100.1, read on the forward strand.
CTCTACAAAAATAGGAGGAAAACTGCGTTGTTTCTTCCTAAGAACACTGCCTCTCAGAAGCAAAATACCCATCCTTTAAATACGCACATATTACCACAGCAAGACAAAACATTTTGTGAGCCCCCCAGCAGTTCCTGATAAATTTTACATGCATTCCAGTGATATAATATGATTCTTAAAAAGTCCTACCTATGGATGATTACACTCACAAAAGAATATAAACCTCCAATGAGACTCCACTGATTCAAAGTTCAATGTAGGGTCCTCCCCACATAACACGTTCTGGGGAAACACAACAATAACACCTCAATATTTTATCCATTCAGTTGAAAAAGTTGGTGCTAAGGGACTCTGGTCAACAAGAAATGGGCCATTTTTCTGGGCGGAATGTAGTTCAGGGACCTATTTCTTGGCGCCACAGGAAGGAGTAATAGTTTTCTTGACTCTATTTATTCTGAGAATAAATATGTAGCTGTTATGTTTCCTTGTGCCTGATGGTACCCACTGACCTGTACTGGATAGTATGCCTTCCTCCTAAAATAAGCAGCTTTCCCCAGCTTCATTCCCCTAATGAGAATTTATATTTTCCATGTTTATTGAAGTTAATCAGGATACAGGAATTTTGTGATACAACTTTGTGCAACTGCAAACGACACAGCATTATAGGTATTTCAAGATAGCACTTTGTG
>JAPYXV010004101.1:0-11658 GCA_028533065.1 Trachops cirrhosus
GAGAGGGGAAAGGTACAGAGAATAAGTAGCATGGATGGTAGATAGAAAATAGACAGGGGAGGGCAGGAATAGTATGGGAAATGTAGAAGCTAAAGAACTTATGACACATGGACATGAACTAGAGGGGGAATGTGGGGGAGGGTGTGGAGGGCGGAGGGAGATGGAGGAGGGCAATGGGACAGCTGTAATAGCATAATCGATAAAATATTTTAAAAAATCTTTCTTGTGTTTTCTTAAGTTTCTCACCCTGTGTAAGCATATGAAGGTGTGCCCCTTGTAGTACAGGTATCCTCTGCTAGGTGAGTGTTCTAGGAACCTGTCTGTATCAGTATACCAGCTGGCGCTGTGAGACACTGTGATTGGCATCAGTGAGGGTTGTGGGTTTTTGTTTTTGTTTTTGTTTGTTTTTTTTTTGAAGGCTCAAGGCTTTTGCCCATTTCTCAATGGGTGATTTACAAGCTGCACCTTCTCACACAGAGCTATGCATTCAGCACTTTATGACCAAAAAAACAGCATGATCCTCTCACTCTGCCCCACCCTCCCTATTCATGTGATCTCGCCTGAGCAACTTTTTTTTGTTTCCCTGGTCGAAAAAATTCCTCAAAGGGAAACATTTTGCCAGTGTCGAATAGGTGGAACAAAAAAAAACAGCAGAAGCACTAAAAGGCATCGAAACAGACGAGTTCAAAAACTGTTTTGAGCATTGGAAAATCTTGACTGGTTTATTGGTTCAAATGGAGAGTACTTGGAAGGTGACTAAAGTTTAAACATGTAAGAGTAAATACGCAATTTTTTATAAATACCAGGTTTTTGGGGTCTCCCCCATACATTAAACATTAAGTACTTAAACCTGTTATTCAGAGACCTCTCCATTTTTTTCGTTATACAAATCCACATTTTAAGTTGTTATATGAATAATTTTATCTCTCATCCGTCAGTACAGTAGTGCAGTAAAATAAACTTCGTACATTTACAGTGTTGCTTTTGTCTGCTTCCTGGTTTTACATTTTTTAAAAGATTTTATTTATTGTTAGAGAGCGGGGAAAGAAGGGAGAAGGAGAGAGAGAGAGAGAGAGAGAAACATGTGGTTGCCTCTCGAGTGGACCCCCTCCACCGGGGACCTGGCCTGCAATCCAGGCATTTGCCCCGAATGGGAATCAAACTGGTGACACTTTGGTTTGCTGGCCGGCATTCAATCCACCGAGCCACACCAGCTGGGGCCTAGTTTTACATTTTTTAATCCAGAGTATAAGTACGGGAATAGTTTGTCCAATAGGAAGGTTTAAGGGTGGGTAACTTTTAGCAATATTCCCTTAATATGTGATTCTTTTCTGCATGAAGATAAAACAGTAATTTTATAGTAAAATAACTTAATTGTTTGCTTTTCCTAAAAATACTTTCTCTCCCCACCAAGCAGTATGGTTTTGTGTGTGGGTTTTTGTTTTTTTGTTTTTTTGTTTTTTTTTCCGAAAAATATTTATTCATGGTAATTTAGCCTTGTGGTTTAAGTGAGATTGAGTAGGTTCATTCTACAGTTTAATTTTATGGATTAATGTTTTCTTATATCTATCATGACATGAACATTTAATACAAAGCCATTGGAATCTGGGGTAGGACATTAATAAATTAAATTCAGTGAGCATTATTGAAAATTTTCTCTGGGCTTTTACTAAATCATGACAGACCATAATGTATAACTAAGCTCTTGTGAAATATTTCTGGAAGAGATCCAAATAATCTTGATTTCTCCCCCCCCCTTCAATCTCATTTTAGCTGCATTGGGTGTTCAGCAGCCATCACTCCTTGGAGCATCTCCTACCATTTATACACAGCAAACTGCATTGGCGGCAGCAGGCCTTACCACGCAAACCCCAGCAAACTATCAGTTAACTCAAACTGCAGCATTGCAGCAACAAGCCGCAGCTGCAGCAGCTGCATTGCAACAGGTGAATCTTTAATAGGTTTTGCTAAGTGACATAGAAAACTATCCGATCTGTGTAGCAAAGATTGGCACCTTCACTTTTTAAAGAATGAATAATTGTGGGTTTTTCTTTCTTTTTTTCTTTTTTCAGTTTAAAAGATTTTATTTATTCATTTTGAGAGAGAGGGGAAGGGAAGGAGAAAGAGAGAGAGAAATATCAGTGTGTGGTTGCCTCCTGCACACCCCCTACTGGGGACCTGACCTGCAGCCCAGGCATGTGCCCCAATTGGGAATTGAACCAGTGACCCTTTGGTTCCCAGCCCATGCTCAATCCACTGAGCTACACCAGCCAGGGCTAATTGTGGGTTTTTAATATGCTTGTTTTTTTCTGGAGAAAAAAATTACATATGCCCAGGATATATAGAGGAATATCATTTCATAGTCAAACTCTTAAATTGGGCAGTTCTTATACCTTAATTATTTGAACAAAATTCAGTTCTTGATGGATCCCAGAGTTATAATCACTATTTTGTTTATTTTAGATTTCATTGAGCTATTCCATAAAATTTCTTCTTAGCGTAATTCTGGTTATAATTTGTATGATTGTATTTATATATTTTTTGAGAATATATAAAACTAATGTACATATTTTTCTTTGAAAAATCTTTTTTCCTAGCAATATTCACAACCTCAGCAGGCCTTGTATAGTGTGCAGCAACAGGTTAGTTTATGTCTTCCATATTAAAAACTGGTTTTTAAAATCATTATGTTTCAAATTTAATCGTATATAATTTGTTTTCCTATTAATTACCTTGATGTATCATTGGAATTTCAGGGGGGTTGGGGAATTGAGGTAGGTAGAAAAGGAATGTCTTCAAGGAAAAGGAAGAGAGGAGACAGGTTCTGAAAATACAGATCTTCAATTAGCAGCCAGTGTTTGCCACATGTTTCTAAGAAAACATGTAGTGGACAATCTCTGTTTCTGAGTCTTTGGCTTAATTCTTGTCTGGAATCTGTAGTCCTACTGTGCTATACTGGACCACATGTGGAAGTGAAAAGCTTTATTGATTTATCTTTTTTTCAGCCTTTATTTTTTAAATAACACCCCTCCCCCCTTTTTCCTAATGTTGTTATATATTGCAACCCAATATACAAAATACTAAAATAGAATTGTTGGAAATAAGAGGAACCTACCCTTATAGTTTCCACCCTACTCCCAATTTGGAAATCTTGTCTTAGACTAGAAGTAAGTTTCTTTGGTCCCTTTTCCCTAGGCTCATACTCTTATCATGTTCCTCAAGGTCTTATATCTGTGATGGTAGGAAGAAGTAAGGAAAACTGAATGTTAGGAGAAGTTTGTCAAGGAAAAACATTTTTCTTGCAGAAATCTGGATAGGTTCTATCCTTAGCACCCATTTTAGGCTTTTCCAGGGTTAAGAGGTAGTTTCATTCCTTCTCAGTGCCTTTAAGAAGCTTCAGGAAAGTAAAGCAGCCAGGAGAGGAAAAAGGGAGACAATAAAGGGGGACCAGCACTTGGATCTGAAGACACCACGGAGAAACAGGCTTCTCCATCTGGAAGTTCTCATCCCTAGATCCATGCCACAGTTTCATCCTTGTCTTAAGTACTTTGGGGTTTCAGAAGCATTGTATTTTCCCTGAAGATTACAACATCCCACCAATCATTGCTTTAAACTTTTAAAAATTGACAAGAGATTGATGTTAAAGTTGGCTATCTTGTTTTCAAAATACCCATAGACTTATTTTAGTGCTGTTATGAAATACGTCATTAAAGATTACGTGTTAGGTGGAACCATATGAAAATGTAAGTACTCAAAATGGTAGTGCCTTTAAAAAAGACATTACTTATTTTTTTTGAAGATTTTATTTATTTATTTTTAGAAAGAGGAGAAGGGAGGGAGAAAGAGGGAGAGAGACACATGTGTGGTTGCCTCTCATGTGCCCCCAACTGGGGACCTGGCCTGCAACCCAGGCATGTATGTACTCTGAACAGGAATTGAACTGGCAACCCTTTGGTTTGCAGGCTGATGCTCAAAATCCACTGAGCCACACCAGGGCCTTTTTTTTTTTTAAATAAGAAAACTTACTCTGTCCAGATGAATGATTTAAAAACAAATTTTATTGACTCAGAAGCCTGTAGTGAGATCTCTGGACCTCTAACAAAGCCAGCAAAGTTACTGTTTTACTCTGATGCTTTCTAGAAAGCTCTTGCAGTTAGGTGAAATGCTTCATCTTCAACACCAAACTGTTTCAGAGACTCGTGGAAAGGATTATGACAGTCATTGGAGTACACACTTTGAATCACATTGCTTGCATAACTTCAAGATTATACCACTGGACTGAGTAAGGATTTCTAGAACTAATGGAGAAGCTGATGGGTTAATAAAAGCAACCCAAGATCAAAGAAAACAAGAATTAATTACATGAGGTTGAATGAATTGATGAAAAACAAAATTATTATAGCCTTTTTGTTTAGAATCTCTCCAGTCTTTTAAAATTCTATTTCATACAGATAAGGAAATTTTTTTCTATTGAACTATCTTTACAACGGTTTAATAGATTATGAGTAGATTATGTCTTTGTAAATAAAAATGAAATGTTATCTTTTCTCCCTGTCTGATCCCTAAAGAATTAAAAAGCTGTCACTACCACCCACCACCACCATCACCACCAATATAAAAAAAAATTAAAAAGCTGTTATTGAGTATTCTTCAAAAAAAAACAAAACCAATTTTCTTAACTGAAGAATAACTATCATCATTTTTGATTTACAGAAAAATGGTAATTTTATTTATTTATTTTAATCCTCACCCCAGCATATGTATATTGATTTTAGAGAGAGAGGAAGGAAGTGAGAGAAAGAGAGAAACATCGATCTGTTGCCTCCCATACATGCCCAGGCCAGGGATCGAACTGAACTTAGGTCTGTGCCCTGATGGGGGATTGAACCCTCAACAACCTTTTGGTATATGGGATGATGCTCTAACCAACTGAGCCACATGGCCAGGGCAGTAATTTGATATATTTAAACTCTAATACATGGTGACTCCATATAAACTGTTTTGAACTAGAACTTCATATAGGTTCTTTTAGCCCAGCTTAAGGCAAGTTTCTATTCCAGAGTTTTAAAATTTCCTCTTTTATACCAATTGCTTTTACTTTCTGGTAATGTTACACTTAGTTCTTGCTGGAAAAATTATGTGTCATAAGTGTGTGGTTTTTATCATCTGCTTGCATTGGCAAATCACATCTTTAGGAGTGCTCATTTTAGGGACATACATATGAATTGGATAGCCAGTGATGTTTTTGATGCAAGTAGCATATTGATGATACAGAATAATTTCTCTGCCATGGTAATTAACATATGGCAGAACCAGAAGTCTTCCCCATTAGGAATTTGGCTTGGGATTTTTGTGGTGGTTATTTGTATAAAATAACAAAAACCAGTTTCTTCATTGTTATTGAAAGAGTTGATTATGTATTAGGTCTAGAGTTGTTAGAAATAGCTGTAGGAAATCTTATACTTAATGACCTATTACTTTTTGCATATTTCTTAATTAGAAGCACCCATCTAATAGGAATTTTGTCTTACATGAAGAAAGCATATATGAAACAATTCTGATTGATTATTTTCTTTTTTTTCCTGTTTTTGTTTGTGTTTTCTATTTTCAGTTACAGCAACCTCAGCAGACCCTTTTAACACAGGTTAGTTTGACTATTTCTTTTGGATGTCTGAATGAAGAGCAGACCAAAGTCAGGGTTTAAAGATGAATATTTTTTTGATTCACATATTAGTTTAGCACTATGTTAAATAAAAATGGAAAGCATGTTTTTGTTTTATACAGTTTTTGATGCAGATTTACCTGTGATCTAGTTTGAATAAATATGAGGTCTTATTTTAAACTTAATCCTGATTTTGGCCTTTACATTTTCTTTGAACTAATATTAGGAAAATTTTTTGTACATGTTATATATCTTTTCAAGGTTGATCTTAGATGAAGTAACTGTTAGATTGTCAGCCTAATTTTTAGCAACATTAAGTTTTTGAACTTTTGATATGTAGTGCTATTTTACTTTAGGCTTTCTGGGCCACTCAGAGTCTCCGTTGCATTTTTTTTTCTTTTTTACAATTCTTAAAGAAGGTGAAAACTATCCTTGGGTTATATGCTGTACCCAAGGATCTCTAATAAATGTAAGCAGGGTCTCTAATATATATTGCCCACATAGTTAGGGAACTGAGTAGCTGAGGAACAAGAATAGGAGAGAAGCTTTTTACTGGATAACTTTGCATACCTTTTTAGTCTTGAATCTGTTTTTTTTTTTTAATGTACCCTTCAAATGAGAAATCAACCTCACTTTCCATTTCCTGTTAACTAAAATCAACTAACATCTATTTCATATTTTCAATCTCTAATAGAATTTCCACATTGAGTAGAAAAGCTGTAAAAGTTTGTCTTCGAATAGCATTTCCCAAAGTGTGGTCCATAAACATTTAATGTGTTAAGATGTTAAATTGCAGGAGAAAATGGTTTCATGGTAATAGTTTAAGAAATGCTGAGTTTCTTTATTATGTGTGTATAGGACTTTCGTTTTACTTTTCTTAGTTGTAGAACTTGGAGACTTGCTTTACTGAGTAGGTATAAAACAAATTCCATGGTTTTACTTGAAGAAGCAGATAATTGTTCCTTTCCTTTATTTTGATTTTATTTCTATTTATATACAGAAGTTTTAATCAATAAGATGTTAATCTGTGCTTGATTATGCCAGAAAAGAACAATGAAAGAGTTAATTTTTTTCAGTTTGAGATATAATTGACATATAACGTTGTATTAGTTTAAAGGTACAACATAATGATTTGATAAATGTATATATTGTAAAATGATTATTACCACAGTAGGTTTAGTTAAATATATCACCTCACATAGTTACAATTTTTTTCTTCTGATCAGAACTTGAGACCTCTCTTAGCAACTTTCAAATATACAATATAATATTATTAACTATAGTCGTGATGCTGTACATTGTATCCTCAGGAGTTACTTACCTTGTAACTGGAAGTTTGTCTTTTTTGATCACCTTCACACATATTTCCCCTACCCTCCCACACTCCTTCTCTGGCAGCCACCATTTGGTTCTGTTTCTTTGAGTTCTTTGGTTTTTTTAGATTCCACACAAGTGAGTTCTTGCAGATTGGTTTTTGTCTGTGTGACTTATTTCACTTATTTAGGACTTGCCTGAGTCTTTGTTATGCCACTATGGATTTTTAATTTCTAAGAGTGAGCTAAAATATGCACTGTTTTTTAAATGTACTATATCATCTTTTTCCTGGAACAACCTGTGAAAACATCGATCTGAGGGAACTTGATGAAATAGATAAAAAATAGCATAATTTTTTGGACTTGATTCTCATCTGAAGGTATACATATGTATATGTATTTTCTAACTTCAAATAAATTTTAGAATTTTCAGTTTAAGTAATTATTTTTTATTTCTAGACTATTTCAAATCATTACCTTAATTTGATGTTGATTTTGTTTTATAGCCAGCTGTTGCACTGCCTACAAGTCTTAGCCTATCTACTCCTCAGCCTGCAGCACAGATAACTGTATCATATCCAACACCAAGGTCCAGTCAGCAACAAACTCAACCTCAGAAACAGCGTGTTTTCACAGGGGTGGTTACAAAACTACATGATACGTTTGGATTTGTGGATGAAGATGTATTCTTTCAGCTTAGGTAAATTTCATTAGGTGTTGGCAGATGCCTTGTTGTATTTAACATTAAGTATATTGATAAGGCACCTGCTTAATTGTGTCATAGGACTCTGGTTTAGTTATAATCTTCTGTTTTAATCATTCAGCTTGTTATGTTTGTACCTGTGACCTTTTTTGATGGAGAATGTGACTGAAGATACCATTTGGTTATTGAGCAAAGTTGGATGAATTCTTTTTTCTTGAAGCACACATGACATTTTTATTTGTTTATTTATTTTTAAGATTTTATTTATTTATTTCTAGAGAGTGGGGAAGGGAGGAAGAAAGAGAGGGAGAGAAACATCAATGTGTGGTTGCCTCTCATGTGGCCCCCACTGGGGACCTGCCTTGCAACCCAGGCCTGTGACCTAACTGGGAATTGAACTGGCCACCCTTTGGTTTGAAGCCTGCGCTCAATCCACTGAGCTACACCAACCAGGGCTAAATTCTTTATAAATGTTTTACTTGAGTGAATTATCATTTCTGATTTTTCATGGGCAGACATACAGTGAGATTAGATATTGAAAGAGTCACGTGCTTTTTTTTTCTTTTTAAAAAAGATCTTTTAAATTTATTTTTAGAGAAAGGGGGAGGGAGGGAGAGAGGGAGAAAAACATCAATGTGTGAGAGAAACATTGGTTAGCTACCTCTTGCATGCACCCCAACCTGTTACTGGCCAGCAGCCCAGGCATGTGCCCTGACCAGAATTGAACTGGCGATCTTTCACCCTGCAGGACGGCACTCAACCAACTGAACCACGCTGATCAGGGCAGTCATATGCCTTTTAAACTTCTGTTAGACTATATATGCTAAAAACATTTTAAAATCAAAATATTAATAGGATTGAATGGTAAATAAACTAACATACTGAAAATAGTATTTTTTAAGTGTTGTGGAGAATGCAAAAAATGTGAATTTCCTTAGATATTTCAAATATATTTCTAATGACCTTCCTGAGAAGTACTTTATTTAGGAAGTTAGGTTTAATTACTGTACATTTTTTCTGAAAGTGGGTCTCCTGTTTTCCATTTTATGTGCATTTCTCTCATCTTTCCAAAGTCCAAAGCAAATCTTACTCTTGAGTTATAACATTAGAAAGTGTTGTAGAGGGAAGGACACAATATTAGGAGAAATTGGGATGGAAAATTATTTCTTCCACTTCAAACCCTGTGTTTAGAGAAGTGGAAACATCAATTTTAAAATACAATTTAGTCTTGGAGGATTATCTGCTTTTTATAAGAGGTTTTTAAGCTTCCAAATCAGGTAGATTTTATTCTATATTTTCAATTTATCAGGGTTAGATATAATTTACTTTAAAATACCATGTATATACATCTTTGGGGGGGGATCTCTTTTAAATATGTTTATATTTAACTTAATTTTTTTCCAGTGCTGTCAAAGGGAAAACTCCACAAGTGGGTGACAGAGTATTGGTTGAAGCTACATATAATCCTAATATGCCTTTTAAATGGAATGCACAGAGAATTCAAACACTACCAAATCAGGTATATAGAGTTTGGTATTATTGAAACATGGTAACTGAGTCTTTCAATTCACAAAGATTTTTCTTCCTTTTTTAAAATTTTATTTTATTTTTTTCTAAGAATCAGTCCCAAACCCAACCTTTACTGAAGACCCCTCCTGCTGTACTTCAGCCAATTGCACCACAGACGACATTTGGTGTTCAGGCTCAGCCTCAGCCTCAGTCTCTGCTGCAGGCACAGATTTCAGCAGCTTCTATTACTCCACTACTGCAGACTCAGCCACAGCCTTTATTACAGCAGCCACAGCAGAAAGGTATTACATGTAATGTATCTTTGCTTTTTATGTTTCAGCCTAATACATAACTGTTTCATTGTTAAAATAACAAAAAAAGAGTATTGTTAAAATGAGCATATGTAATAAAAGGCAGGGACTTCCGCAGTACTTGAAGGTTAAGTATTTTATGTATACCACTTCCATTTTTGTAGCTATTTGGAAAGAATTTTATTTTATTGCTCTTATTCAAAGACATGGTTTTTGTTACTTTAAACTCAAAACTATTAGTTCCCTGTTCCCCTACTGGTATCTTTTATCTGTAATGTGAGAAAAGACTTCTTTCTTGTAAATGTAACATTTTACATACATGCTGAGTCTGGTGATAGCACTTTTAAGTTCCTCACTGAACCATAGTGCCTCAAGTAAATGAGCTGTGTTTAAGTTTTCCTTTACAAACTCATTATTTGAAACTCAGGACATTTTCTTATCAAAACAATGTTAAAAATGACAGCCTTGGCTTAATAGAAGCCTGCTTGATTGGTATTTTTAAAAATGTAATTGCAGCACTTTCTCTTTTATTATAAATTTTGACATACTTAGAGCAAAGTGATAAAAACAGATAACAGTACAAGTTATGAGTGAACGCCTATATAATCACTAGGGTAAAAAAATACAACAGTGCTAGTTAACTCTTTTCTTTTGTAATAGTTTTATCATCTAAATATATATCATAATGCAGTTTAGTTTTGTTTTTGAATTCTACATAATGTGTGATTCCATTTGTGTGAGAATTCTTTTGTTCACTGTTTTCAAGTTTTTCATACCATTTATTCTGTGTGTCTTGTTTCTTCATTTTCCTTTTATATAATATTCCATTATAAAATATTGTACAATTTATTCTTTGGTAAACATTTGGATTGTTTCAGTTTTTAGTTTCTGACACTCCTGCTGTGAATGTTCAAATATATATGTCAGGGGCAGTGTGCACAGATTTCCCTAGGGTATGTATCTTCTGGTGGAATTGTAGGGTTTCAGGGTTTATGTATATTACACTTTCTAGGTAATACCAGCCTGTTTCCAGACTGCTTAGTTCTTCTATGTATCTTATCTTTAATCCTATGATTTCTGATTATTTTTTCTCATCTTTCCTTCCTAAGATGATTTGTTTTCAGTTGTTAATAGGGACTTGAATACCATTTTTTTGCCTGAAGAAGAGATATGGCTTCTGTGGGAGAGCTCAAGGAAGCAGTGTTTCTGGTGATGATGAATCCCATAAGTTTGGTAAATGATTGGCAGGAGCAGTAAGAGTATGCTGGAAAAAATAGAAGAGAAAGAAGGGATCAGTGTAGTGTGCAAGTTTACTTGGCAGAAGGGTGGGGGAATCCCGGTTGGCAACTAGGATTCCTTCAGCAGTACCAACCTATTAATCTTCAGTTGATATGGTATTACTTAACATAAGAAATATTCATAAGTTTGCTTTTTCCTGTCCCAAATTATTTATGAAAATTTTAAAGTATATAAAAAACGTTGAACAGTATCATGATCACTTGTATACCTAACAGCCTTGAACAATTAACATTTTACCAGTGTGTTTTGTCTGAATATATTTTTTTAAAAAAACCCATACATTTTTCGGACAATAAGACGCACCTAGGTTTTAGAAGAGGAAAATAGGGGAAAAAATTTGAAGCAAAATGGTAAAATATTTAATAACATAACAATATTTCACCACTGTAAATGTAAACAACTCAACAGCAGCATTAACAACCATTATTCCTCCCAAATTGGGGGTGGGAGCATCTTATAGTCCAAAAAATACAGTACATGCTGTTAGTTTAATAAACGTTTGACACAATTACCAGACATTATGACATATTACTCCCATATACTTAAACAATGTTTCCTAAAAGAGAGTTTTCTTGTGTTACCACAATCTATTGTCACATCTAAGAAAAAGCACCTAAATATCCTTTTTATATTCAGACCTCTCCCGTTGTCTTTTAAGGTTGTTTTTTTTTTTTTTTAAATATATTTTATTGGTTATGCTATTACAGTTGTCCTATTATCCCCCTTCATTCCCCTCCACCCTGAATACCCTCTCCCACCCACATCACCCCGCTTTACTTCAGTCCATGTGTCATAAGTTCTTTGCTTCTACATTTCCCATACTATTCTTGCCCTCCCCTGTCTATTTTCTATCTACCTTCA